>SRMA01024732.1:0-21565 GCA_007224835.1 Danionella cerebrum | reverse complement strand
GTGGGGAAGGGACAAGAGGCAGAGATGGAAGTAGCAGAGATGAGGATGTTGAGGTTCAGTTTAGGAGTGACGAGGATGGACAAGATTAGGAACGAGCACATCAGAGGGACAGCTCAGGTTGGTTGTTTTGGAGACAAAGTCAGAGAGGCCAGATTGAGATGGTTTGGACATGTGCAGAGGAGGGATAGTGGTTATATTGGTAGAAGGATGTTGGAGATGGAGCTGCCAGGAAAGAGGTCAAGAGGAAGACCAAAGACAAGATATATTGATGTGCTGAAAGAGGACATGAAGGTAGTTGGTGCAAGAGTAGAGGATACTGAGGACAGAGTTAGGTGGAAAAGGATGATTCGCTGTGGCGACCCCTAAACTGGGAACAGCCGAAAGGAAAAGAAGATATATTAGCAGCACGCTATCTCTGAAAGGAGAGAATAACGCTGTAAGAAACTGCTCCATTATTTCTGTCTGCTATTGCCCTGGTGTGGCCATCCAGAAACAAGAAAAAAAATAAAATTACATTTGTGGACAATTGATAATGTATCTTTTGCCATTTGAAACTGGAAGAAATTTACAGCTATTAAAAGTCTTTTTGTGTCTACATTTTGTGTTTCTTAAGGAGTGGCATACATTAAGCGGAGGCAGGTGAGGCCGTCCCTCATCTGGTAATATTATTCATTTATTTTCCAACCCGCTTATTCCCTTTTTGGGGTCACGGGGGTCTGCCAGTGCCTATTTCCTGCACACATTGGGCGAGAGGCAGAGGTACACCCTGGACAGGTCGTAAAATTAAGTAAAATTACTATACTTATTCAGTAATGTGTACCCAATGATTTTTTTTTATTTTCATTTACCATTTTATGTTTTCTCTTCTCCATAATCTCACTTCTACAAACAAGTTATCAGTTCTTTTCTTCAGAAGGAGCAACACATGGACTTCATTTATTAGTAAAGGCAAGTCTATAATAATGTTTTTGTATGCTACAATTTGGATATGGAAAAAATGTTGAAAGAATCAAGCAATCAATTGCAAATATGAAAAAAAAACACATTAACAAATTAAATGATACATATTGTAACGGGGTGAAGAATCACACGACAAGGAGTTGTGCAATAAAGTGCCCGGAGGGTGGTTTTATTTACAATAAAGTGACCGTGCTTTTCGGTGGTGAGTTCCTCGTGCTTGTTCCCCTTTGGTGGCTGTGCTCTGATCCTGTGTAGCAGTGATGTAGAGGAGTGTCCCGAAAGTGTTCACCTGAGAGAGTAATAGCTGTGTGTGTGAGAGAGAGAGAGAGAGAGAGAGAGAGAGAGAGAGAGAGAGCAATGTTGCGACGTCGAAGCCCAACTGGCTTGGGTCTCTTCTCTCTCTTATTTGGTCCCGCTGATTGTCGGCAGCTGAGGCTACGTGGCGGTTGATTGCGGGGTCCAGGTGTGCATCGTTTTAGACAGGACAGCGATGAATGGAATGGACACCTGTCACAATATATAAAAAGAAATAAGGCAACATCAATATTCATAGGATGCCATAAACAACTTCTAAACGTTAGTGATGGAAGTATAGCTTTAACATTTTTTTACATCATAGAGAGTTCTTAAGAAGAATACGTTCTTTGATTTATTTAACAAAGTAGGAGACTTTGATCGCTGCTCTGAAGGGTTCGTTCGTTTCTAATTCTGACTGATACCATCAAATGATCAATAAACGGGAGTGAAACAAAGGTTAACAGAATACTACTTTTCTTTATCAGGTAGAAATGATACATATAAACAAGCAAACCACACAGGAACTGGAGCAGCCAGGAGAGGTTCTTTGTTTGAGGCATAGTGAGTAGATTGTCATGTGTAGACTATTGGTATCTTGAAGAAACAACAGTATAAGTAGATGAAAAAAATGGAAAACCAGAGAAAAATCAAGTAACGTTTCTTCAATCCTTAAATCTACACATTGTTAATGTAATAAATGTTAATAAAACAGAATAAAACACAACCAAAATACACAATACGTACACAAATGTGAAACCTTACCTTGAGTGAAGCGATGTGTCGGAGGAGGTGGAACGGATAGTAGAAAACATCACAGCACCACGTATGAAAGTTAGCTTTCTCAAGATATTTCACAAATTACTAACACCCACACGGGTTCAAGCACGAGCGCAGACAGATGGAAAGAGTGCTTCTGAGAACGCATCACTGGGTTTCTCTACGTTATAAATGTTATTTCTTTTATGACGCCTTGACTAACATTTGTTAAAGTACATTGTTGGTAAACTATACCTAATGTTTCACTGTGTTGTTGAAGTGTTTTGAAGCGCATCAGACCCGTTTTACACTGGAATATAGTAGAGCAAGAACCCGGAAGCGCTACGCGACGTAATACAAACAAGCAGAAAATACAGCAGAACTGATTGTTTGTTCGTAACTAATTTTTCTTGGCATCTCGAAGCAAAATATTTCCCGGGAGACCTTTCGTATCTCGAGCATTTCGTAACTCAAAGCATTCGTATCTCGGGGTACTACTGTAATAATATTTTTGCCAGATTTTGTTGTGTTCTCCTGTTCTGAAGTTTCACCACAGCAAAAATCCATTTTTATTTTTGTTATTTATTGCACTGTATATTAATGAGAAATGTCTAATAAAAATCTATTGCAAATCTTTACTAATACAAATCTTTCTTACAAACATTTTTTTCAATTTGCAATTTGATTGCACAGTTGTAAATAGTTTATTTTGATGTTCATGTTGTGTTTTCTGCAAAATGTGCACGTTTTACTTTTTTTTGTCTTACTATAAATTTGAGTGTATCTCAAAACCTAAGCAATGAATTCACTCAGAATAAATTCATTGTGGTTCAAAAGCATTTTGTGCAACTTTTTTACATTTACAGTTTTGAGGGATAAAGCTCTGAAACGTCTTTATCTAAAAAAATATGTGGAGGAAAAAACATTTTTTTTGTGGTTTATTGTAGTTTTGACACTTTCTTCAGTTAAGATTGACTTAACCCCATATATATTATTTAAATCTGAGATATAAGGGTTATTTTGATGTATGGCAAATTAAAACACTCCTGGAAATGGGACCACTCTAGTGAGTGTACTAAAGCATGGTTAGAACTAAAATCAGTAGGGCCCCCCACCAGGAATTTCTTTGCCTCCCTCTGGACAAACTGAACAAAACTCCTGAATTGTAGCGCACAAATTGATATTCTCTGTTCTCAGTATTCATCTCCAAAAACTAAACAATATATTTTAGAACAATTCTGAATTTGAATTAATTAGCTAATTACCCCTCAACGTGTGCCTTGAGTCTTACTGTTATGTAAGAGTGAGACGGATGAGTCCTCATCCACATTTCTTGGTTAAAAAAAGCACTATTCAATAAAAGCAAGCAGTTTTAAAGACCTATCTAGAGTTTGAAGAGCCTCATGAATTCTCGTGCTGCTCAGCCAAGCATTTCAGATGCAGAGAAAGAGGGCGACAGAGAGAGAGAGAGAGAGAGGTGGGGAGAAGCTCCCCTGCTAAGTTTCAAAAGAGCAATTTTCAGCTAATATGGAGGTCGTGACAGCAGCAGAAAGGGCCTGGTAGGATATTATAGCTGCAGAATTGTAAATATTGGCTGGAGACGGACACAAATGGAAGGAAATTTCCATCGAGCGTGCTGCGGCACCACTGGAGGCCCTGTGCCACTCAATGCGTTTCCATTGGAGTGTGTCACATTAGATTTTCGGAGGTGCTGGGTGGCAGGTACATATCATTAGTAACACTTTAGTGCGGTAATGAACCTTTTTATTTATCCTCCACTCTGCTCATGAATGCATAAGGAGTCTCTGGTCTCTCCTCTGCTCCATGGAGGGAGGGAAAGAGAGAGAAAGAGAGGGAGGGAGAGAAAGAGGTTTGTGGTTATTATTATTACGTTATTCTTTATGAAGGCAGCATGTATTTGTACTTAAAACTTGTCATCATATCAAATATGTTCAGTGTTTTATCAAGACCATGAAAATGTTTGGCTTTAATTTTTTATACTTTCTTAATTTTAAGTTGACCCTTGTTTTATTTCACTTCAATACTAGAAAAAGTTAAAATGTGCCTAAAAGTTCAAAGACCTCAAAAGCACCTATAAAATAACAAATTGACGTCTCTTCCTCATAGATGATGTCACTTTCCCTACACTAATTATGGGTTTTAATTGTTTATATATTAATTAGGGATAAACCGATACCATTTTTAAGACCAATATTTTTTTCTGGTACTCTCCAATTCAGATTTAGATTTTTTTGGGATGTGGCAGTTTTCAAGTGATGACACAGTGAGACTAATTTTAAGACAGCTGTATCATGTATTTGTAATAAAACCCCATCAGTTAAATGACGGCGACTTTGAATCTCATACTTTGGTTCCAAAATGTTAAGAAGGCCACAATATCCCACGTTATAAACATCTGAAAGTGGTTAATCGTCAAAAACAAAGAAAACATGTGTGTTTGGCTCACATGTTATCTCTCCCGGTTGGTTGCTTTTTGTGCCTCCCCTTGAGATTTTCTGAACATGTTTGCCATCCCATGGGTTGTCTTCAGTAATTCTGAAATATTTCCGCTGAGCTTGACATTCTGTTGAGGCTTTTTACAAATTTGAGACATGAGCTCAGTATCGGCCCGATACCATTAATTACCAGTACCGATACTGATACGAGTACCGATACCAGTTTCCATTTTAAGCAACTTAACTCTGAAGAAATACTGCAAGACCTTCTTGCTAAAAACATTTTTGGGCACATTAAAAGAATGAAACTGCTGCTGCAAAAAAAATGTTTTAATGTTATATTCATTACAGTTCGAATAATTTAATATTGTCAATTCATAATAAAAATGTAAACATTGAAGCTAACCTTGAAAAGTGTTTACTTACTTTACTTTTTGTTGTTTTGTTAAAACTTAATTGATGTCATAATGTGCAGTTTACTGATCAGTTGATATAACTTCAGCAGATAGTGAAATCCAGAAATGCAGCTACACTACATAACTCCACGGGGTTCATACAGCTTCATGAACACATAGCAGTTATTAAAACAAAACTAAACAAAGAATGAAAAGAGTTGTAAATGTAACACTGCTTGAGAGTTTCTTCGACAGTTTTAATTTTATGTAAGAAAACTGCGGTGAACACTACATTGATGGTGACTTAAGGTTCCAGAAGATAGAGTGAGGAGATCATTTAACACCTTTTAGACACTACTCTGATTGTGTACAAATAACTCTTGTGCTTAAAAATACACTTAGTCTAAAAAAATAACTTTTTTAGTACATTTTTTGAGATTTTTAAAAGCTGTGAGGAATGTTTGTATCCTGTAACATAAAATGTTCCATTACAATACCTACATGTGTATCTGTATCAAAAAAAACAAAAAAAAAACAAGCAGGGCTTTTTGTACCAGAGTTCTGAGCTGAGCAGCGAGTCTGTTTCCCATCCCTCTGCCATTTGTTCTCCCGCTGTGTCTCTCAGACTCCCGTCAGTTTGTCGTTTGTCCCGAATCTGATGTTAGGATGCTGGGGGTCATTGGAGCGTCTCGGCCGGTCAGTGGGCTGTTCATTTCCCTTTCATCTTGAGCGTGAAATCACTGACCTCAGGGCATTAAGAGGTCAGCCATTGAAATGTGAGGTGCAGCACTGTAGGATGAGGGAAAGAGAGAAAAGGAGTGAGTCGGGCAATCAGGGTTTAACGGACCACTGCTTGCATCAAGGTTAGAGATTTGGAGTTTTGTCCTGGAATGTGACAAGAAGAGAAAAAAAGCCCAGAATAGTCCATG
Source organism: Danionella cerebrum (assembly GCA_007224835.1). Lineage (NCBI taxonomy): Eukaryota > Metazoa > Chordata > Actinopteri > Cypriniformes > Danionidae > Danionella > Danionella cerebrum. Next base: position 15,772 of record SRMA01024732.1, on the reverse strand, counting down.
AAGTCTTTCCTGTAAAATGCAAATCTACATATCTTCTAAAAGAAAAATATTACTTAATTCAAATAAAACTAGATGGCTAAAGTTAGTACACAAAGGTTGAGGTTGGCCTGTAAAGGTGCAGATTGAAAGTAGCTATTAATGTAATTAAAAACAACCACTATGTCTCTGCGACTTTCCTTGGCTGGGGTAGAGATATGGTAAATTGGTTGGGATGGGGGGGTGGGGGGTTAAGTGACATCATATAATGTCTACCATCTCACTTTGAGTGAAATAAATCAAATGCCTATGTCACTATGATTTTCCTAAGCTGAAATATAGAAATGTAAAATTGGTCGCTAGGGTAAACCTTTAGGTTGCTAGGGAGTTATCAGTGGTCAAATGTTGAAAACATGATTACTATGATTAACACAAGCAAACCCCATTTTGAATATTTCGTAGCTTTTTCCCATTTATTTTTAATGACTGATATAAGGCAAAGAGTGGTGACTGTAGCTTGTACAGTGTAGGTCATGTTTACATTTTTTTGTCAGAAGCGAAAAACAAATAACAACAAATTGCTTTTACAAGCCATTAATGATAGAATATAATTTTCTGTAGGTTTAGGTCCCAATTTTGCAAATTTCCAACGTGTCAGCATCAGAATTATGGTTTATTTTAATGTAATGAAGAGGTTTACACATTACTAGAATTTGCTTCACAGAAGGTGAGGGAAAGGGGGGGTCCACATTTTATGTTTTTCATGTGTAATATGAGAACAAAGATTCTCAGATTTGTCTGAGAAGAGGATTAGTTGTAGAAAATTAAATTACAGTTCTGACTGTAATTACAGTTTTCTTAGAATTATCACTAACATCCAAATTCTGATTTTAGTCTGAAAAAATAAGTCAAAAACTTAATTAAATAAAAATGTATGATGTATTTTTTGTAGTTCGTATTCATCAATTGTGAATGCCCAGCTATGCAATTGTTATGTCCTTATTTCTCACCATGAGAATTTCTCACCATGTGATTGTGTGCATAATGAGCCCGTCCACTATATACCGCGGCTAAATTTTAACAGAATGCTTTCTAAACTACTTTAAAGCAACACATACGTACTAAAAAAGTAGATTTGCTGCATATTGAGTGATCAAAAAAGCTCACAGATCTGACCTCACCGAAGTGGTGGCTCAAGATGCATCATGTGACCCGGAAGTTGGGAGCTGAATTTCATTCAGCTGCTGCTGTTTTGATTGGAACCCACCTGCTGCACATTGGATTCTAATCAAATGCTCTTCTTAAATCCCTCTCACTCACCCTCTCCATGTCAGACTGCTCAACCCAAATACTCAGAGACGTTGCTGGATCTATACCATAGACTGTAAAAAAAAGATGGACGGTGTGACTACACCTCCTGCCATTGGGCTCAAATGAAGCCATTTCAGGGCTAGTGTGGAGGCTGCACATGATCACAAGAGACTTCCTGTTATGGGGTCTGGCTCACACACACACCCCTCTGACACGCAGCCTGTTATATACAATTTATTTCGTCATTTTAAAGAAGAATTTGAGAGCGACTTCTCTGAATTTGATCATTGGCAGCGTAAATGATCTTTCTCACGATGTGAACACCACAGTAAGTCGGCTCTGTTCTGTGTAGCTGTCAATCATAGCTGTCAATCACAATGTCCTGCCTAGTTTTTAGGTGAAAATTGAACCATCCTGAACCACACAAAAATAAACTTGAGCCAAGACAAAAATTATTGAAGTTAGTTCACTGTAGACATAACTTTCAAAAATCATTACAACCATTTGTGTAAATGTCGTATTTTCTGAGGAAATAATTAAAAAAGCTTTTTCCCATAGACTTGTATTGGGGGGTAATCATTCTGCAGACAGGGTCATGAGGGCGCTTGGAGTATCGAATAAATCTTGCATTTGGGTTTAATTCTGCACTTTACAACTATGTGACAAATGTGACAAAGTTATCTATTTTCTTATTTGCAATTTACTGCTTATCTCTGAAAAGAGCCTAAAGTAAAGTATGAACCAAGTTTGTATGAATCAGTTTGATCTTAACAAATTGTTGGTATATGTGACCAACCTGTGTCTCTTGAATCTCTTCTTTCTCATTTTTTCCACATTGCCCCATGGAATTCCAAAATATCAATCGTTTATGCACGTCAGACTCTTGGTGGATGTAATAAATGTTCCTGGTACTGCTTGCATGGCCTTTTTGTTCAGTATTAATTTGGAAATACTGGGAATTCTTACTGTGTTTCACATATCTTGTAACATGGAAATGCACCTTTTTGGACACGAGACTGGAATCCCAGCACCACTCTTGTTTTGTTTATTTAAAGTATGGCTTTGGGTAAATACATGACTGACAAGTTTTGAACCATTGGAGGGATGTTTGTTTTCTGTGAGATTTCATTAAACATGTTTGAAAGAAAACCCCAAGATGTTAGATAAAGCGTAACAAATAAAAGCCCACGAGAGAAAGAAAGCAAGGCAGCATGGAAGAAAGCCCAAAGATATTGAGATTCTGGCCCTGAAGAAAAGAAACTTATCCGCCATCATCTGAAAAACCTCTAAAGTTGAAAATCCAGGAGAAGTCTGTCTTTCCTCTGCCATTATTTACTTTCCAAAGGCTGTCGCTAATCACAAATAAATAAGAGCTCAGACAGAAGCCATGCGAGGGAATGAGATATCGGGAGGAGAGGGCGTCTATCATAACAGCAGATAACTGCTAGATATGATTGCCTTGATAACAAACCATAATTGTGCTTTTAGAGATAGCCACAGGGGGTTGCAGAGTGTCTGTGTGCCTCCTCTACCCATTTTATCTTTCCCTGTTGAAGAGCTTTTTATCTCTGATGATTTTCTCTCCTTTTTATGTGTGTTTTTTTTCTCCGCCAGAAGGTAAGATCACATACCCACAGAAGCCAAGAAGCGATGGACAAAATACAAATATTTGAAAATGTATTTCATGCCAATTATGTCAGGTTTCATGGCCCTGGCGCTGCACTGAGCCACAGCCTGGATGCCTTAATTTGTATAGAAATTGTAATCATTTGTTCATTTCAAGGTGAAAATTGCATTTTTTAATTTAAATTGTATCCTGCGTGATAGGCTATTATCTAGAAAAATTGTCTGTGTGTATTGCGCTCTGTGCCCAGGCGTCACGGCTGTTAGCAGCCCTCTTACCTTCAGAAGAGGCTTATGTGTGAATCCCCAACAAAACCCAGTTTGTTCTTGCACAAGGGCCTCCTCTGTCTGAGCTCATTTGCATTTTAGTTATTAATATTAATTAGTCTGCGAGCCAAGCTTGTGCAGATTTTTATATGTAAATCGAACCTGGCTTCACAGGGGCCTTATCGCAGGGAACGATCTCTCAGATTTCAACTTCACTCAGCCTTTATTCTCCTGCAAAGCCGTTATCTTTACAGAGAGGGAGAGGTGTGTGAGCGTGCATGCGTGATGAACACAACGGATAAAAAAACAATTCAGTCGTGCCAATAATGGGTAGGACTGTTTCAAGCTCTGTTTTTAAGAAGTTCAAGGTTTACTTTGAAACTGTAACACATCCACTAAAGTGCTAGCAAAACTAGCAAAGGACCAGCTAAGAGGCAGCATTGTTTTTTACCAAACAAATTTGCACCACATAACCAGCACAATCTTGTGACCAGTGCTTTAACCAGTTAAAACCAGTGCATTTGTGAAAGCCAGGCTTTCATCAGTTTTTGAAGATTCCTACACTCTAAAAAAAGGTTCTGTATAGAACCAAATCTGGGTTTTTTTTTAATCGTAATCATAGGGGAACATTTTTGGGTGCCATTTTACACTAATCTTCATTCATTCATTCATTCATTTTCAAACCCGTTTTTTGCCTTTTTGGGGGTCACAGGGGTCTGCCGGTGCCTATCTCCAGCAGACGTTGGGTGAGAGTAAACCCTGGACAGGTCGCCATCCATCACAGGGTAACACACACATTCACACCTAAGGGGAATTTAGATATTCAATTAACCTAAGCACATTGTTTTTGGGATTGTGGGGGGAACCGAAATACCCAGACGAAACGCGTGCAAGCATGGGGAGAACATGCAAACTCCTTCCAGGAAGGTCACAGTGCTACCCACTGCCCCACTCATCTTCAAAGGTGCTCTTTAGACCCAACTGTCAGATGTATGAAATTAATACATTTTGGCATGACATATATGCCAACAACCACAAGTACCAAAAAGGCCAATAACAGTTTGTTTACACTAACAAACCATTCAAAAACCAACTAGTGAAGAACAGAAAACATCTTAATGGGTTATTTAAACAGTAAATGACCACAAAAGAAAGAAGAGTTTTTTAGGAGTGTAGTGGAAAATCCAGCACAACCGGTTTCAGTAAACTTTTTTTGAAGTGGTCCACAAGATCAGACCATAAAAAGCTTGGATTTTCTACAAGGGATGGGCAAATTAGATAGCATTTTTTTTTATTCTAATGTACAGTCTTGTGAAAAAATTAGGACACCCTATGAAAGTCTGGTTATTTTGTGATAAATCTTAATATTTGGACATTTTATCTTAATATTAACAATACAGTGAGATTGACGTAATACAATCAAACACTCATTTATTCTTTTATTAATTTTCCTGCTCGCTTATTCCCTTTCGGGGTAGCGGGGGTGTAGGGGTGCCTATTCCCAGCTCACAGAGGCGAGAGGCAGGATTACACTCTGAACCCTGGATAGGTCGCCAGTCCTTCGCAGCGTAACACACACATTCACACCTAAGAGGAATTTATATTATTCACTCAACCTAACCGCATGTTTTTGGGATTGTGGGGGAAACCGGAGTACCCGGAGGAAACCCACACAAGCACAGGGAGATCATGCAAACTCCTTCAAGGAAGGTCACCAGCAAGCCCTAACCGGCCTTTGTCCTTTCAAGATAACAAGAAATATAAGGGCCAGACTGAAGTTTGCCAGAGAGAATGTTGACAAAGATCAGGACTTCTGGAATAATGTTCTTCGGTTTTATTGGCAGAAACCAAAGACAGCCCTCCAGGAAAAGAACCTCATACCAACTGTGAAGCATGGAGGTGGAAGTTTGATGGTCTGGAGGTCCTTTGCTGCAGCAGGAACATATGAGACCATCTGTCAGAAAGCTAAAGCGGTACTGGGCCATGCAACACGACTCAAAAAATGTAAAAAAAATCTAGGAAATCAAATAAAATATACATTTGGCTGAAGTAAATTTACAAATCTCGAAAAATCTTTTCAGTTACATTCTTTTATTATATTTCTTTAATATCTTAGTGTTATAAACACTGAAATTAAAATACCCATGTAATGAAAAATGTTACAATATACCCAAATTCTTATATAGTGTGTCCTGATTTTTTAACAGAGGTGAATTTCAAATGAAGGATGACAGAAGATGGTGAGAAACAGTGTGAGAAGAGTGAATGAATCTCTGAATGAGTCAATTTAAATCTTTATAATCAACTCTGTAAAATAGCCCAGGTGCTGACCACAAAATTATATTTGTTAAATCAACACTGCTGGTGGCAAGGGTGTGTAGACTTATAAAAACGGTCCCAGTTCTAAATATAACATTATGTGTTGTTGAATTAGCAGCTGGGACAGTGTTTATACAGCTGTGTCATTGACACCTGTTTATATAACACTGTAAGTTTTGCTGTGGAACGCCACTTTACTCCAAATAAGTTTCAATCATTTGAAGCTTAAATTAAAAGCAAGTATAAACCAACACATAACTGTTCGTGTTCATGTTAGTGCCAAATGACAAAAACTAGTGAAATCAACACGACTTAGCGGCACATGGCGCAATGGGTAGCACTGTGGCCTTCCAGTTAAAAGGTTGTCGTTTCGAAACTCCAATTGGAAGGAGTTTGCATGTTCTCCCGGTGCTTGAGTGGGTTTCCCCCACAATCCCAAAATTATTCGGTTAGGTTAATTGAAAAATCTAAATTCCCCTTAGGTGTAAATATGAATGTTGCCATGTGATGGACTGGCGACCTGTCCAGGGTGTACCCCCGCCTCTCGCCCATTTTTCGCTGGAGATAGGCACTGGCAGACCCCCATAACCCCAAAAGGGAATAATGGTTGGAAAATGAATGAATGACTGAACCAACCAGACTTGCTAGATACTGTTACAGTAAAACCAGCCCAATAACTACAGAAAACCACCACAAATAAAACTTTCTGAAACACACAATCATCGGAAAACACTGCAATTCTATTTCAGAATCAGAAAACCTACAGTTAATCATCTCAAACCAACTTAAATTTGCTCAAAATATGTGATGAAAAGCTTGACCATCTACAATCGTTTTGGATGGATTCAAGTTCATCTAAAAATCCTAACTAAAGAAGATTAATGAGTCCAGCTCCCGTTGTCAAATGGTCTATAGGCAGGACATGTTTAAGAGCACAATTGCACAGGGTGGTGTGGGTTCGAGTCCCAATCCAGACACCTGTCCCAACCTTTCCCACTCTCTGTGTCCATGTTGTGTGCACTCTAGAGGAAGACTCCCCAGTTGAATTGACCTTTTCCATTAGGAACTGAATTAATTTGCTTTGTTCTGTACTATCTGAGAAAATAACAAAAGTAAATCTTAACATAACCGCATCAAAAAAGCAGTGGACAATATGAAACCACTCTATTATCTTCTTACTTCAGTTTAAAACCAGCTCATGATCCTGAGCAACAAAGCTTATCTAAAACCCATCTTAAAAACATCTTAAACTATGAAATAACTACAGAAAGAAGCTTAATCCAACACAAGCTTAATAAAACAGCTTGAACCATGCAACCACCTCAGTAAGAACCAGTTGAAACTGCCATCCGCGATCCTAAACAAACCCACCCAGCTTCATGTCTCATGAAGTCTCTTCCCAATCCGTCCTGAGATGATGACAAGGACACACTTACGACTCTAAGATATCTTAATTCGACTTGCTTTGGCAAATTTAAGGCCTAATATTGAGTACTGGACGATCTCCTGCTGTCAGAGACGAGAGAGAAATCCCAGCTTACAGAGACCTCTGTCTGCGCAAAGCCAGAATCCAAGATGGGACGCCACACAGGTACATTCGGAATCTGGAATAATTACAGGATTTAGAGTATTACGGGTCTTGGGAACTGCTTTCACTGTGACAGCCATGACAGGCAGAAACAGCGCAGCTCTCTTAAGACACATAAGCCTCAGAGAAGAACACCTTCAGTCTAATCTGCTTGGATGGGCTCCTTCTTGCCACTTTAATACCTCACTTTAATACACAGATACTTTATGTAAAACTGGTATGTGGAGGAGATTTTGTCCTAATGGAATCATGCAGATTTGTTGTTTTATTTACATTCAAGTGGGGAAAACTGATTGAATCATACTGCTGGTGAACAATGGAGAACATGTTTTAGAAAGATTTTGCTTTTGCAAAGGTTTGCTGTGTATTCTACAAATCCCCCACAATAAAGTTTGTTGTCATGTACACAGTTTGTCTTTATAAAAACATGAAATGTGTTTTTAATCAACCTCAAGAGGTCTCTGGAGCAGGACTGACGCAAGCCAATTGTTGAAATCTTCCATTATAATATGAGATTTCAAAAAAGTAATTAATTCATATTTTTTTGGTTAGAAGAGTAAAGACACATAATTCAAATTACAAAACAGTAAAGCAAATTAAAGTGTAAAAAAATGCATGATCGTCTTTCAGTTTCATTTTACAGACCCAAAATCAGTGCCATCTAGGGGTAAAAAGAAGGGATAACACTTGTACAAGACCTGTGATATGGCTTGTGTTTTTGATTGTGTCTTCATTTTTATTTTGTCTCAACACTTGATTTTTCTTATAAAACATCAAAACTCTTCAATCTCATTTTTTTTCAGTAAAAATTCATTCATTTTCACCTTCTTAGAAGTGCCTGGTGCTCATCAGGCGAGAGGCAGGGGTACACAGGGCAACAATCACTCACACATTCAAACCCAAAAGGAATTTAGATTATTCAATTAACCTGATTGCATGTTCCCATTTTTTTTGGACTTTTCTGGTGTAATTTTGATGATGGAAAGAACCACCTACTTTTACGCAACTATTATTCACAAAAAGGAATGGTCATAGAATTTTTCAGTAAACTTTAAAGAAACAATTTCGTTTTCATAGCTGGTTCATAATCATTGTCAAAATCATTAAAACTGAGCTTTAGTTTTCACCAGGCCCCAGACGAAGGGAGATTTATTTTTATTTCTCTCATTCACCATAACTCACATAATGTTGTCACCTACAACGAGTCTAAAATCATGTCCTTAACATCCTTACAAGGCTCTTAACTTTTGGCATTACATTACAATTACATTTATGCAAGTGGTTGATGCTTTTATCCAGCACGACTCACATTTCCAGGAATGAACTCATTTTTGTCAGCTCTTGCTTTCCCTGGGACTTCAACCCATGACCCTTTGCATTGCTAGCACAATGTTCTACTGACTTCAAATCCAGCAAAAACTGACAAAATGTGTTAATTCCTTGAAATGTAAGCCACTTTGGATCAAAACTTCTACCAAATGAATAATTGTAAATATCTGGTTGATCACTCCTCGAGCACTTACCTTCAGCATTCCTTTGTTAACACTGTGAGCATTTACCATATCCTTTCTGGAAACCACTTACCTCGTGATACTCACCCGTAACAATCTTAATTCCAGTTCGGACTCTGCTCTAGATGCTCCGGTTCTGGTTTTGTAGGCCACTTTGATGGTAAGAAATTGACCCTTTTTTGTTCTGCTTTTTTATAGATGTAAGAAAAGATCACAGATCTTTCCCAAATAAATCATCTAAAGACTCTCAAAGATTTTTCTAAACACTTTTTTTCTTTTTCATTCTAAGATCGCCTTATGGATTTCACTGAAATAGACCCTTGTGATTTGCTTGGTCTAATTACTTAATAATAATAATACTTTAGTCAAATTATTACTCCAGTACTGCTACAAAGCTTCTGTATTTTTTTAATTTCGGTTTTTATGATTTCTAAACCATGTAACTTTTGAAGTATTGCCCTACCCTCGATTACTACCAATGATTTAACGGCTCATTTTCTCTCAAGAGGGCGTAAGGAGTCTGAAAGTAGGTCAGAAATGGCTTCATTACAGCATCTTTCCTTCAGTTTGCTTTTTTTTGCAAGGCCAGGACCATCAAGCTACTCATTCTCCATGCCTGTCCAGTTGCTCTCCTCACTGCGAGCTTTCTCAAGCCCTCGCTTCTTTAAATGAGATCCAAATCTATCGCAGCCTATGCAGATGCCTCTCCTGTGCCCTGGGAGATAGCGGCCCACCGGCATCCTCCTCAAGACTTTCATTTCCATCCCTCTGATCTAAACAAGCCCATTACCGGCAGGACACAGGTCCAGCCTCAGAGAAAGCTAGCGGCTAAGCCACCATGGCTCCCTGCCACCTTCAATGGCCATACGTCTGGGGTAGGGAGCACATATAGGGCCCTGCACTTTATCATAGGCTCTCCAGAGGAGCGAGGGGAATTGGCTCTTGTGGCTCTGGTGGAATCCTCCTCCTGTAGTCAATCAATTACAGCATCAAAAGCCAAGAGAGGAGTGGCTAACAAAGATGAGGAGCCACGGCTGACTGGCCAGGGCCCATTTAGAGAAACTCAGGACAGCAGAACATGTGCTTTCACTTAATCCAGCCGAGACCTGACACATCTCTTACCCACACACACATGCATTCAGTGCAAGATTGTGACCAAAACACAGAGAGAGTGGGATCAAGAGCATATTGTCAAGAATAAAGACTTTACCTCACTACTATGAGGCTGTCAGGAGTAAACACCAGCTCAGACTGAAGATTTCCCCCCCTCGGAGACTCTTAAGTCAGTTCTTGTGGTGTGTATAAAGATGCATGGCTTCGGGCATGGGTAGATCAGACCATTCCCAGTGATTTCTCAGAAAAGCACCTGCTGAATAAGTACAAAGTCATATTCAGCATAGAACTTTTATGCTTCTTTTTTTAAGCAACTAGTTTCCCTGAATGTTCAATTTCACTCAGTTTTTTTGTGTTTTGAAATCAATATTTTGCCCTAAATGTGGATTGTATTCAAAAATCCCCCTCTGCTAGCCCAATTCAGCGTGCTAAGCTCAATTACACTGTAGTGGTTGTAAACTCTCTTCTCTACAAATATTATCAACTAAAAAAAACAATACTTAAAAGAGTCTAAATAGAACAACCTACAATATAAAAGGTAATAGATTTTAGCTATTATTTAGAAATTAGTTTTCAGTAGTCTTTAAGCACTCAACATTGTTGCAGCTAATATTGGATTTACCATGAATATACAATATTATTTTAATTGTAACAAAATCATGCCCTGTGATGGACTGGCAACCTGTCCAGGGTGTAGCCCCGCCTCTCGCCCAATGTGCGCTGGAGTTCCCCGTGACCCCAAAAGGGAATAAGCGGGTTTGGAAAAGAAATGAATGAATGTAACAAAATGATCATGTTTTTTCAATCCAAAAGTAGCTGTATTGAGTGCTGAGTTATCACTCCCTATAACATCAAGAAAAAAAATTGATAATTATTGAGTTTTTAGAGAATTAACGTTTCTTTATTTACTAATCGGACTAATTTAGGTAACCTTTGCTTGAAATTCTACAACCATTTATGTAATGCCAAAGTATTTCCAAATTTTAATGAATGCGTTACTATTGTATTTGAACATTATTTGAATTAAACGTTAAAATCTTGCAGGTCAAATATTTTCCACATTATTCCTAATCAATTTTTACAATTCTCAATTATCTTCATTCACGGGATCACTGTTCTTTACATTTTAAAATCAAAAAGGTACTTATGTGTAATGTGTAAATGTATCAATTTTGCACTTTTTGAAAATGCAAATAAAAATCAATCAATAAAATCTGGAACTAAAAAACATTCCAGTAAAGGCTTACCCTCTTTTCTCTCTCTGTCTACATGCAAGTTTACATCTACTTGAACTTAAAAAAAAACGTTTCTAAAACACATGTAAAATCCAGGCTTTATGATCAGAATCAATCCACGGAAGAAAAGTTAAATTTAGTCATGAAACAAAGTGAATAAATATTGTGCATCGCATTCATTAAAGCTCTAGATTAGTGGGATTAAGTGAATATCAGCAAGATCGTCTGAAATACCTCTTAGTTTCAAATGTTCAGCATGGTGTTTGGAGACAAGACAGTAGCAGCTGCACCGCTGGCATCTTGCCGTCAGGAATTGTCTCATGGCATTGACACAGCAGCAGATAATAAAAGCCATGAATCAAGTTCTTCTGCTGGGGTCCGGGGGGAAACAGTCTTGAAGGAATGTTAGCGTAAGATTCAGATTCAGATCGAACGAATTCCCACAGATAAACTCACTGTAGTGTTGCAATAGTTTCTTGTGCAAAATTGTTTTCCTAACTGATCAATTACTCACCTTCCGGAGAATAACAGATACCTGGAAACATTATTTCTGCTGTAGCCCCTCTCCTACAAACCGTCAACCTCAGAGAAACATCTTTTTAAATGTCTCCTTTGCTCATAAGCAGTTAAATAGGCGTCTTTTCGGATCGCCCTTTTGGATTGTAAGAATAAGTTGTTACACTTTCTTGTTTTACAGTAATTAATAACAAACTTAAGCTTGCTCTCAATCATTTCTCCTGTGTTTGTGAAAGGTCTCTGATTAGTTCAACCCCTTGACGTAGCATCAACAATACCTATAGGTATATAGTATTACATAAAAGAAAAGAATACAATAAAATAAATGCAACAGTATTTTCAGATTTAGAAAATGACATATGGACTACCTATGCTTTCTTTTTTATTATTATTTTATGCAGAGTAGCATTTGTTGTTTAAACAACACTAATAATTCCATCTCTGAGAGGAAGAAAATCGCTCACCAGAACGTTCTCTTTCACAGTTCATGGCTGGTGGATTTTTCATCTAGTCGCAATACGAAAGGAAGAGTCTCTCACAATTTTCACAGAATTAAAAAGAATGCTGCTAGCTTTATGCACCAATAAAGCTGCAATAAAACAGGTGTCTTCTATGATAAAATATAGTCTACTAAAGGAAACATCTTGCATTTATTATTGAAAAATCCTATTTTAAAATTCACAAGACACAAGCTAAAAAAAAAAATCTAAAGGGTGCTATCTCCTCTTGATGTCCATTTCCGTGCACTATGCACTTCAACCAATCCTAAATTCTGATTGTATTTAGATGTTCATGTATTCAAGCAAAAATTGTTCAAACTTCTGATCATTATAGGCAAAAATAAAGTAAATGTGGACCAAGACCCCCAGGTGACGCTATGAATGTTTGAATATTTGTCTGAATATTTTTTTCTTGTATTGTTTTAAATAAATTTTCTTGTCACAATGTTGGCCACCTGGTGGCGCTATAGCCAACAGTTCATTTTCTAGATGTGTTTGTTCAGACTTATTAACAGACTATTAACATAATTGCCAAATTTTTGGGACCAATCAGAAATTGTAAGAAACTATAATAACTTACTGATTATACCAAAATGTTGATTTCAACGGCTGCCATGACAAAAAAGCTTCACAATTTAACATCCCATTGGCCTTAAGATAAGAGTGATGTAGTTTGTTAGATAAAATCTCACTCAGGAGTTAAAAAAAGTGGCCATTTTTGCAAGTTTTTTTCAAAATAGATGACTTCCTGAAACACGACCCATTTTACTTATATTTAAGTCTTGGTACCCTACACATGTGCACGGAATTACATTTGCCTACGACAAACTGTTAGCGCACCATAAGCTGAAACAGTCTGCGCTATACCGTAATATGGCCACACCCACTTTTACAACCAAAATCAGACGTAAATTCTTATGTACGTGCGAACTTCTGTGACTTTTCGAGTTACGTTTGGACCATCAAAAATGTGCGAAACAATATCTGAGCAATTAAAATAGAATTCTATGCTCTTTTTGGTGCTCAAGCCCTAAATATTAAAATTGAACCCCTCTGCTAAACCTTACTGATAGCGATTGTTGAATTTGCTCTTAGTTTTTGCTCTTTGCTCTGAGTTTATGGTGCTAGTCCTTAAACATTTGTAAAATGTGTAAAAAGATCTACAACTAAACACCATAGGTGCTACTTTGATAAACACTGAACATGCATTAGCTTTAAATTTAACTTTTTGGAGATTTTAAAAATAGAAAATTTTACAAAATAAGTTAGGGATAGTAAATATAGCATTTTAATTTCAAAACTATTTTTTAAATAACCTTTGGAATAGCAAGTTTGGAATAACCAGTAACCTCTTGTGATCTTGGGATTAGCCCATGCGACTTTGTTATTTAAAACTATAGAATCAAACAAACTTTTGAAAAATGACCAACTTAATCACCCTCTAAGCTTTACAGGGTACAACATTTACCAAATTAAATGTTTTAATATAAAAATGTAATTCAATGATTTAGATTTAGAACATATTCTAGAGTTAAATCAAAAATACTTGTTCAGATGAATGATTAAATAGAGAAAAGGATTAGTTTGGAAAACATGCAGAAAACATTTAATCATTACATTCTGACGTTAAAAGGACTGAAAAATAACTCTGTAAACTGCACACTTGATGTCAGCTTTATATCTTTAATCGATTTTAAACATTTACGCCAGTGTTACAGTAAAGACATCAACAGGCTGAAGGTAGTAAAGAGCAAATACAAGGTTCACACTAAAGCTACTACTTCTTACAGCAGAATAAATTATTCATGGTAACAAACACACATGCGCAAAAGAAATGAAGAAAAGCTAAAACACAAAAGCTAAGTTAAGCAGAATGTCTGACTGACCACCTCTCTGGGTCATGTTTTCAGTACTCAAATTTTTATTAACAATGTTAGCCATAATTGCTTTTAGTCTTTACTCATGATCAGCCAAGGGGCAGTTTGGGTTCACGAGTCCTCGATTTGCCATCAACCCAGGCAGTAAGCATCTCCTTGAAGCTTTCTTGAGTGATTGAGTCACAAAGTGCTCTGAATGTCCATTTTGCTCCAGAAAAATAAGTCTTTCATCCAGAGCTTTCGTTGAAAAATGATAGACAGCTAATGAAAGCAACGAAAGGAGGCAGTAAATATAAACACAACACAAATCCCCCGCTTCATCTACCACACAACACTGTTTCTGTTTTAGTATAAAACATATTCTTATAAACAAACAATAAACAATTTGCTTCACCTACTGTACAATTCCATTTATGTGTCAAAATGTCGACAGCGAGTGCTACACAAAAGTCAAAAAAAGTTACGTTTTTTTTTTACAAACTTAAAATACAATAAACTCGTGGTTGGGTCATTGTATAGTTTTATTATTAGAAAACGTGAACTTGAAACAAGAGAAATGCAAGAAAAAGGGAATGTTTTATTCTTGTTTAGGCCAGTGGTTTGAAAAGGGTCCACGCCAAGGTGTGGCGCACAAGCCTTGCTTGGGGGGGGGAGGCGGGCACAGACAATCAGGAGAAAATGAAAAGAAGAAAAAAAAGCCAAAAAGATGTAGAAGGGGCACGAGAAAAACTGAAGTCGCACAGACCCAGGCAGGTCATTCGAACGATAACGTGGTTAATTAAAATTTTTTCACTGCAAGTCACATTGTTAAAAAAAAAACATGTTTTTGTGAAATTGAAATTAAAGTGAAATTATTGGGTAGTCTGTGTTGCGGAAGAGGTTCAGCTAGCTTCGTGTTTTTTTAGCTCTAACCCCTTCTGAGACTTGAATACCAGCTCCCCACCTTCACGTAAGATACAGCAGTCTCTAGTGTTGCAACGATACAACCAGGGTTGGAAATTAACACCTGCCAAACCAGAAATCTGCTTCTAAAGATGGCTTAAATTGGATCAACAGTAAAGTTCTTCAGGTTGATTTGAAAAGAGAGAACATTGTGACCAGAAATGCTTGGAACATTTCACCAGTGACTTGCAGCATCTAATACGGTTGATCTGCAGAAAACAGAATTTTCCTGATTCCTAATATGACTATATCTTGATCTCAAAAGGCCTCTATAGACTGATTCGAAACTTTGACCTGAAATTTCATGCGACAACGCACCTCAAACAAACTCATCTGACTGAATGAGTGGTGAAGCGAAAACAATTTTCAGATTGCCATATCAGATTGTTGTTTTTTTTTTTTGCAAGGAGAACAACCAATGAAAGCTGGTTCTTTTGATGACGTGAGCAGGATGTAAAAGAGATGCTAGGTGGTGCTTATCCTACATTTTCTTTGTGACTTTGTACAGGAAACAGGAAGGAAATAGTGCACCACAAATCCTCTCTTTTCTCCACATTTTTGTCAAACAGCTCCCTGTAATCAGCCACCAACAGACTAAACTTCTTCTTTCCTTTTCCCCTGTGTGGTGCATCTGTTGTACCACAAACGCCATCTTCAGGAAGGGAGCATCATTGCATCAATATTTCCTCAACACAGACAAAGGACCCTCTGCTTAGAAGCCATCCAAAGATTAGTGCGATTCTCAATTTGGATCGGTGTGTAGAGGCCTCACCACTGGTTGCTGACCATCAGATCACTTGCCTGATTACAGTTTACAGATTACAGTCATCATCCAATCAGAGCAGCAAATGACTTGTGCCAAAGATTCAGTCCTTTAAGCACATGACCACTTTAGAAGGATTTTGTGATGGGCAGACAAACGTATTTTTTGTTTTCAACAAAAAAAACTATCAAACAAAGTTTACAATGGCACTTAAGACTAGAGACTAATGCT
>SRMA01024731.1:0-10089 GCA_007224835.1 Danionella cerebrum | reverse complement strand
GACACGGGAGTTGGTCTAAATGACTTGTAGTCACACAGGGAACATTATATAATGTCACTGATCCCTCCATAGCAACCATACTGGTTACCATATCAACCAAATTGGCATATCCCTATATCAGCTTTGGAAAATGCTAGAGACATGGGGGTTGTTTTTTTCACTCATAGTGACACTGGGAACAATCTATTATGTAAATGACCTGTTCAGAGCGACCAGACTTTTTACCACAGCAACGCAGTTGCCATATCTTTATCTTAGGTTAGGAAAATGCTAGACAGAATTTCAACTTACTTTTATTATACCTTTCAGCTTCCACTTTGAACTTTTGACACTTTGAACTTTCAAAAGTTTCACCTTCAGCTTCCACTTTCTATTTTTGACACTTTCAACTTTTCAATGCTTCACCTTTCAACTTTATATGTTTTCAACTTTAGAATGTTTCACCTTTCAGCCTCCATTTTCAACTTTTGATATTTTCAACTTTACAATATTTCACCTTTCAGCTTCCACTTTTAACTTTTGACACTTTCAACTTTTGACACTTTCAACTTTCTAATATTTTAACATTCAGCTTCCACTTTCAACTTTACATATTTCAACTTTACAATGTTTCAGCTTTAGCTTTTAACTTTTGACATGTTCAACTTTATAATGTTTCACCTTTTAGCTTGAACTTTCAACTTTTGACACTTTAACTTTCTAATGTTTTACCTTTCAGCTCCTACTTTTAATTTTTAACACTTTCTACTTTCTAATTTTTCACCCTTCAGCCTCCACTTTCAACTTTACATATTTCAAATTTACAATGTTTCAGCTTCAGCTTTTGAACCTTTCTAATGTTTCCCTCTTCAGCCAAGGAATTCAGCAATTTGAGCATTCCCTTTTCAGCTCTCTGCATTCACACGCATTTTCCGCTAGGAAATGCACTTTCTAGTTATTAGTGTGAATGCAGAAGCATTCACACTATTGTTATCCTACGTATTTATTATTAGTGTGAATGCAGAGGCATTCACACTATTGTTATCCTACGTATTTATTATTATTTTTATTATTATTATTATTCCCGGTCGCTAACTACTCCCGCATACTTTGGCCTAGAAACACCATTCAAACGTCAAAATGTTCAGCTTATTCAGGACATGTATGCTATTACGTTTCACTTTTCAAACTTTAATACTTTTTATAAAATTCAACTTTATTTAAAATATTTTTCCCATTGAAATGAATGGGAAACACTTCAAATCTCTTTTAATCTTCAGCTTTTTTTCAACCTTCATAACTTCAGCATACTTTCAGCTAGAGCAATCATTCAAATTTTAAACAATTCAACACATTTTCAGCTTTTAAAATATGTTTTAAGCTTTTTCATATCTTTTACAGATTTTTATAAATAACAGTTTAAGTTTTATGAAGAATTTGGATTTTGACCTAATTCTGCTCCACTCTAGCTTCCACTCTAAATTTTCACATCTCAAACTTCTTCGTCAATTCCCCTCTCCTGAACTAAACTTTACCCTTTATGCACAAAATTTATATTAAAGTAGTAGAGAAATTTGTCCTCTTTCCAAAGATGCAGTTGTTTTTTTCATATGACCTACGGTTTTTAAACTAGGAGGGCTAAACCTTAACGAGGGAAGCAAATTGCTCCATTGAGATCAATGTATTTCACCCAGAAAATAATGCTTGAAGGTTTTAAATTTAGGCTTTTTCTAACTCGCCATAACTAATAGAATTTTCCACATATCTTGAAAAAACTTACACCATAATCTTCATTGAGGCCTTCTGCTTCTCACAAAGAAAGAATCATCTCGAAATGTCTTACGGTTCTTCTGTAATGTTTATTTGTTTGAGGCATGGTCAACATCTGAGAAATGTCTCCTCCATTCGAAAAGTGGCAGTTGGAGGCAGCTGTTAATCAACTAATTTGAATAACGAAATTTGATTGGCTTAGCCTCCCCATAGACTCACAATGGGCCATAGAGATGCATTGCTGCCATTCATTTCAATGGGGCAATTGATTCCCATATGATACTATTGTAAAATAGCTTTTGTAATCGGTTCACAATGGAGAGTCATAGCAACATTAAGGATGCATATAACTAATCCAGCCAATCATTGCTAATGATTTAACATAAATTCATCAAGCCACGCCCACTTTTCAACATCATTTTTGAATGTCAAATATCTTCTAAGTGGAACATCGTAGAAACATGGGAGTTGTTTTATATTCATCTAAGTTGAATGTAGATTACAACATGATGTCAACAACTCATCCATAGCAACCAGATTAATTTCCATAGCAACCCAATTGACACATCTTTTTCTCAGCCCAGGAAAATGTTAGAGACACAGGAGTTGGTCTAATTGACTTATAGTCACACAAGGAACATTATATAATGTCAAAGACCCCTCCATAGCAACCATAATGGTTACCATAGCAACCTAATTGACACATATCTATCTCAGCTTAGGAAAATGCTAGAGACATGGGGGTGAGTTTGTTTCACTAATAGTGACCCCGGGAACATTCATTGAGGTACCTGACCCTCCATAGCAACCATACTGGTTACCATAGCAACCCAGTTGACACATCTCTATCTCAGCTTTGGAAAACGACAGAGACACAGGAGTTGGTCTAAATGACTTGTAGTCACACAGGAAACATCATATACGGTCACTGACCACTACATAGCAACCATACTGGTTACCATAGCAACCAAATTGACACATCTCTATCTCAGTTTAGGAAAATGAGAGAGACACGGGAGTTGGTCTAAATGACTTGTAGTCACACAGGGAGCATTATATAATGTCACTTACCCCTCCATAGCAACCATACTGGTTACCATAGCAACCAAATTGACACATCTCCATCTCAGCTTAGGAAAATGCTAGAGACATGGGAGTTGGTCTAAATGACTTGTAGTAACACAGGGAACACTATATAATGTCACTGACCCCTCCATAGCAACCATACTGGTTACCATAGCAACAAAATTGACACATCTCCATCTCAGCTTAGGAAAATAAGAGAGACACAGGAGTTTATCTAAATGACTTGTAGTCACACAGGGAACATTATATAATGTCACTGACCCCTCCATAGCAACCATACTGGTTACCATAGCAACCAAATTGAGACATCTCTTTCTGCTTTGGAAAATAAGAGAGACATGGGAGTTGGTCTAAATGACTTGTAGTAACACAGGGAACATTATATAATGTCACTGACCCCTACATAGCAACCATACTGGTTACCATAGCAACCAAATTGACACATCTTTATCTCAGCTTAGGAAAATGAGGGAGACACGGGAGTTGGTCTAAATGACTTGTAGTCACATAGGGAACATTATATGTCACTGACCCCTCCATAGCAACCGTACTGGTTACCATAGCAACCAAATTGACACATCTCTATCTCAGCTTAGGAAAATGAGAGAGACACAGGAGTTGGTCTGAATGATGTGTAGTCACACAGGGAAAATTATATAATGTCACTTACCCCTCCATAGCAATTATAGTGGTTACCATAGCAACCAAATTGACACATCTCTATCTCAGCTTAGGAAAATGCGAGAGACAAGAGAGTTGGTCTAAATGACTTGTAGTCACACAGGGAACATTATATAAAGTCACTGACCTCTCCATAGCAACCATACTGGTTACCATAGCAACCAAAATGACACATCTCTATCTCAGCTTAGTAAAATGAGAGAGACACGGGAGTGGGTCTAAATGACTTGTAGTCACACAGGGAACATTATATAATGTCACTGACCCCTCCATAGCAACCATACTGGTTACCATAGCAACCAAATTGGCATATCCCTATATCAGCTTTGTAAAATGCTAGAGACATGGGGGTTGTTTTTTCACTCATAGTGACACTGGGAACAATCTATTATGTAAATGACCTGTCCAGAGTGACCAGACTTTTTTTACCACAGCAACGCAATTGCCATATCTTTATCTTAGATTAGGAAAATGCTAGACAGAATTTCAACTTACTTATATTATACCTTTCAGCTTCCACTCTCAACTTTTGACACTTTCAACTTTCAAAAGTTTCACCTTCAGCTTCCACTTTCTATTTTTGACACTTTCAACTTTGCAATGCTTCACATTTCAACTTTATACATTTTCAACTTTAGAATGTTTCACCTTTCAGCCTCCACTTTCAACTTTTGATATTTTCAACTTTACAATGTTTCACCTTTCAGCTTCCACTTTCAACTTTTGACACTTTCTACGTTCTAATATTTTAACATTCAGCTTCCACTTTCAACTTTACATATTTCAACTTTACAATGTTTCAGCTTTAGCTTTCAACTTTTGAGATTTTCAACTTTATAATGTTTCACCTTTTAGCTTGAACTTTCAACTTTTGACACTTTAACTTTCTAATGTTTTACCTTGCAGCTCCCACTTTTAATTTTTAACACTTTCTACTTTCTAATTTTTCACCCTTCAGCATCCACTTTCAACTTTACATATTTCAAATTTACAATGTTTCAGCTTCAGCTTTTGAAACTTTCTAATGTTTCACTCTTCAGCCAAGGAATTCAGCAATTTGAGCATTCCCTTTTCAGCTCTCTGCATTCACACGCATTTTCCGCTAGGAAATGCACTTTCTAGTTATTTTTATTATTCTCCCACTTTTTGACCTTCAACTCCTTCAGCATACTTCATGCTAGAAACACCATTCAAACGTCAAAACGTTCAGCTTCTTTTGGAATAGGTTGCTTGTATTTTTCTTATTAAAATGTTTTATACTTTTTATAAAATTCAACTTTATTTAAAATATTTTTCCCATTGAAATGAATGGGGAGACTCTTCAAATCTCTTTCAAAATTCAGCTTTTTTTCAACCTTCATAACTTCAGCATACTTTCAGCTAGAGCAATCATTCAAATTTTAAACAATTCAACACATTTTCAGCTTTTAAAATATGTTTTCAGCTTTTTCATATCTTTTACAGATTTTTATAAATCACAGTTTAAGTTTAATGAAGAATTTGGATTTTGACCTAATTCTGCTCCACTCTAGCTTCCACTCTAATTTTTCACATCTCAAACTTTTTCATCAATTCCTCTCTCCTAAACTAAACTTTAACATTTATGCACAAAATTTATATTAAAGTAGTAGAGAAATTAGTCCTCTTTCCATAGATGCAGTTGTTCCTTTCATATGACCTACGGTTTTTAAACTAGGAGGGCTAAACCTTAACGAGGGAAGAAAATTGCTCCATTAAGATCAATGCATTTCACCCAAATGATACTGCTTGAAAATTATACATTAAGGCTTTTTTTAACTCGCCATAACTCCTAAAATTTTTAACATATCGTTATCAAATTTACATTATAGTCTTCATTGAAGTCTTCCGCTTCTCACAAAGAAAGAATCATCTTGATATGTCTTACGGTTCTTCTGTAATGTTTATTTGTTTGAGGCATGGTCAAAATCTGAGAAATGTCTCCTCAATTCAAAAAGTGGCAGTTGGAGCCAGCTGGGCCTAATTTGAATACTGAAATTTGATTGGCTAAGGCTGCCCCATGGACTTAGAATGGGCCATAGAGATGCATTGCTCCCATTCATTTCAATGGGGCAATTGATTCCCATATGATCCTATAGTAAAAGTGCTTTTGTAATTGGTTCACAATGGAGAGTCATAGCAAGATTGAGGATGCATATAACTAATCCAGCCACTAATTGCTTATGATTTAACATAAATTCATCAAGCCACGCCCACTTTTCAACATCATTTTTGAATGTCAAATATCTTCTAAGTGGAACATCGTAGAGACATGGGAGTTGTTTTATACTGATCTAAGTTGAATGTAGATTAAACGGGATGTCACCAACTCATCCATAGCAACCAAATTATATACCATAGCAACCAAATTGACACTTCTCTATCTCAGCCTAGGAAAATGCCAGAGACACAGGAGTTGGTCTAATTGACTTGTAGTCAAACAGGGAACACTATATAATGTCACTGACCCCTCCATAGCAACCATACTGGTTACCATAGCAACCAAATTGACACATCTCTATCTCAGTTAAGAAAAATGAGAGAGACACGGGAGTTGGTCTAAATGACTTGTAGTCACACAGGGAACATTATATAATGTCACTTACCCCTCCATAGCAACCATACTGGTTACCATGGCAACCCAATTGACATATCTCTATCTCAGCCTAGGAAAATGAGAGAGACACGGGAGTTGGTCTAAATGACTTGTGGTAACACAGGGAACATTATATAATGTCACTGACCCCTCCATAGCAACCATACTGGTTACCATAGCAACCCAATTGACACATCTGTATCTCAGCTTAGGAAAATGAGAGAGACACAGGAATTGGTCTAAATGACTTGTAGTCACACAGGGAACATCATATAATGTCAATGACCCCTCCATAGCAACCATACTGGTTACCATAGCAACCAAATTGACACATCTCTATCTCAGCTTAGAAAATGCCACAGACACAGGAGTTAGTCTAATTGACTTGTAGTCACACAGGGAACATTATATAATGTCACTGACCCCTCCATAGCAACCATACTGGTTACCATAGCAACCAAATTAACACATCTCTATCTCAGCTTAGGAAAATGAGAGAGACACGGGAGTTGGTCTAAATGACTTGTAGCCACACAGGGAACATCATATAATGTCACTGACCCCTCCATAGCAACCATACTGGTTACCATAGCAACCAAATTGATACATCTCTTCCTCAGCTTAGGAAAGTGCTAAAGACATGGGGGTGAGTTTGTTTCACTAATAGCGACCCCAGGAACATTCATTGAGGTACCTGACCCTCCATAGCAACCATACTGGTTACCATAGCAACCCAGTTGACACATCTCTATCTCAGCTTAGGAAAATGCTAAAGACACGGGAGTTGGTCTAAATAACTTGTAGTAACACAGGGAACACTATATAATGTCACTGACCCCACCATAGCAACCACACTGGTTACCGTAGCAACCAAATTGACACATCTCTATCTCAGCTTAGGAAAATAAGAGAGACACGGGAGTTTATCTGAATGACTTGTAGTCACACAGGGAACATTATATAATGTCACTTACCCCTCCATAGCAACCATACTGGTTACCATAGCAACCAAATTGACACATCTCTATCTCGGCTTAGGAAAATGCTAGAGACACGGGAGTTGGTCTAAATGACTTGTAGTAACACAGAGAAAACAATTTATTGTCACTGACCCCTCCATAGCAACCATACTGGTTACCATAGCAACCAAATTGACACATCTCTATCTCTGCTTAGGAAAATAAGAGAGACACGGGAGTTTATCTAAATGACTTGTAGTCACACAGGGAACATTATATAATGTCACTGACCCCTGCATAGCAACCATACTGGTTACCATAGTAACCAAATTGACACATCTCTATCTCAGCTTAGGAAAATAAGAGAGATACGGGAGTTTATCTAAATGACTTGTAGTAACACAGGGAACATTATATAATGTCACTGACCCCTCCATAGCAACCATACTGGTTACCATAGCAACCAAATTGACACATCTCTATCTTAGCTTAGGAAAATGAGGGAGACACATGAGGTGGTCTAAATGACTTCTAGTCACACAGGGAACATTATATAATGTCACTGACTCCTCCATAGCAACCATACTGGTTACCATAGCAACCAAAATGACACATCTCTATCTCAGCTTAGTAAAATGAGAGAGACACTGGAGTGGGTCTAAATGACTTGTAGTCACACAGGGAACATTATATAATGTCACTGACTCCTCCATAGCAACCATACTGGTTACCATAGCAACCAAAATTACACATCTCTATCTCAGCTTAGTAAAATGAGAGAGACACGGGAGTTGGTCTAAATGACTTGTAATCACACAGGGAACATTATATAATGTCACTGACCCCTCCATAGCAACCATACTGGTTACCATAGCAAACAAATTGGCATATCCCTATATCAGCTTTGGAAAATGCTAGAGACATGGGGGTTGTTTTTTTTCACTCATAGTTACACTGGGAACAATCTATTATGTAAATTACCTGTCCTGAGCGACCAGACTTTTTACCACAGCAACGCAATTGCCATATCTTTATCTTAGGTTAGGAAAATGCTAGACAGATTTTCAACTTACTTATATACCTTTCAGCTTCCACTTTCAACTTTTGACACTTTTAACTTTCAAAAGTTTCACCTTCAGCATCCACTTTCTATTTTTGACACTTTCAACTTTACAAAGCTTCACCTTTCAACTTTATACGTTTTCAACTTTAAAATGTTTCACCTTTCAGCCTCCACTTTTAACTTTTGATATTTTCCACTTTACAATGTTTCACCTTTCAGCTTCCACTTTCAACTTTTGACACTTTCAATTTTCTAATATTTTAACATTCAGCTTCTACTTTAAACTTTACATATTTCAACTTTACAATGTATCAGCTTCAGCTTTCAAATTTGGACACTTTTCAAATTACAGTCTTTCACCTTTTAGCTTCAACTTTCAACTTTTGACACTTTTAACTTTCTAATGTTTCACCGTTCAGCCAAGGAATTCAGCAATTTTAAGCATTCTCTTTCAGCTCTCTGCATTCACACGCATTTTCCGCTAGGAAATGCACTTTCTAGTTATTAGTGTGAATGCAGAGGCATTCACACTATTGTTATCCTACGTATTTATTATTATTTTTTTTATTATTTTTATTCCCCCCCTTTTTTGAAAAGCCAACTACTCCCGCATACTTTGGCCTAGAAACACCATTCAAACGTCAAAATGTTCAGCTTATTCAGGACATGTATGCTATTACGTTTCACTTTTCAAACTTTTATACTTTTTATAAAATTTAACTTTATTTAAAATATTTTTCCCATTGAAATGAATGGGAAACACTTCAAATCTCTTTCAATCTTCAGCTTTTTTTTCAACCTTCATATCTTCAGCATACTTTCAGCTAGAGCAATCATTCAAATTTTAAACAATTCAACACATTTTCAGCTTTTAAAATATGTTTTCAGCTTTTTCATATCTTTTACAGATTTTTTTAAATCACAGTTTAAGTTTAATAAAGAATTTGGATTTTGACCTAATTCTGCTCCACTCTAGCTTCCACTCTAATTTTCCACATCTCAAACTTCTTCATCAATTCCTCTCTCCTAAACTAAACTTTACTCTTTTTGCACAAAATTTATATTAAAGTAGTAGAGAAATTTGTCCTCTTTTTAAAGATGCAGTTGTTTCTTTCATATGACCTACGGTTTTTAAACTAGGAGGGCTAAACCTTAACGAGGGAAGCAAATTGCTCCATTAAGATCAGTGCATTTCACCCAGAAAAGTATGCTCCAAAGTTTTAAATTAAGGCTTTTTCTAACTCGCCATAACTCCTAGATTTTTCCACATATCGTTAAAAATTTTACATCATAATCTTCATTGAGGCCTTCTGCTTCTCACAAAGAAAGAATCATCTCGATATGTCTTACGGTTCTTCTGTAATGTTTATTTGTTTGAGGCATGGTCAACATCTGAGAAATGTCTCCTCGATTCAAAAAGTGGCAGTTGGAGCCAGCTGTTAATCAACTAATTTGAATAACGAAATTTGATTGGCTTAGCCTTCCCTTAGACTCACAATGGGCCATAGAGATGCATTGCTGCCATTCATTTCAATGGGGCAATTGATTCCCATACGATCCTATTGTAAAATGGCTTTTGTAATTGGTTCACAATGGAGAGTCATAGCAACATTAAGGATGCATATAGCTAATCCAGCCAATCAATGCTTATGATTTAACATTAATTCAACAAGCCACGCCCACTTTTCAACATCATTTTTGAATGTCAAATATCTTCTAAGTGGAACATCGTAGAGACATGGGAGTTGTTTTATATTGATCTAAGTTGAATGTAGATTAGAACATGATGTCACCAATTCATCCATAGCAACCCGATTAATTTCCATAGCAACCCAATTGACACATCTCTATCTCAGCCCAGGAAAATGCTAGAGACACAGGAGTTGGTCTAATTGACTTATAGTCACACAGGGAACATTATATAATGTCAGTGACCC
>SRMA01024728.1:0-31108 GCA_007224835.1 Danionella cerebrum | reverse complement strand
TGCAAAACTTTCTTTCAATCACCAGAAAGACGTCTAGTGGGTGCATTTTAAACTGTTCATCTCATTTAAAACATGTTTGACTGAAAATAGAATTAAGGAGTGTCTTAAAGTAAATTGCACATATCACAAAGTTGCCCAAAAAATTACATTTACGATTAATTAATGAGGTGATTTCGTCAAAAGTCTTTCCAGACACGAAATGGAGACCCCACATCCAGCTTTCACCTCCTGTTTTCCACATATTCCTTCAAATCGAAGAGAATTTAGATTTCAGCAGTCTATAGAATGGGTTTCCTGAACTCTTTGAAAACTGCACAACAGCGCTTCCGTATTTTAAGCTTTTACTTACATTCACTGTTTGCGTACAAAAATGGCGTGCAAAAACTTCCGACTAACGTGACATCATGGGTACACCCTCCATATTTTAGTTTGCTTTAAACTGATTTCTCACTGTTAGAATTGGTTGGTTACTAAATAAAAATAGTTGATTTCTTGGTCATTTTTCCGGAAAATTTCATTTCAACACAAAAATTTTCCCCTCACTCTTAAGTGGTTGGATGAAGCCATTTATTGTCTAACAACTGTGTACTCTTTCAAATTGACCCTAATCAAAAGTTTACCCCATGCTCTTAATATTTTGTATTCCCCCCTTTAACAACAACAGCCTGAAGTCTCTTGAGGTTGTAGTTGATGAGGTTCTTTATCTTCACCATTCTTCTTGACAAAAAAGCCTCCTCTTGTAAATCCTTGGGCTGTTTTGAATGAACTGTACGTTTGAGTTCTTCACAGAATTGTTTGATTATATTTGAGGTCAGGAGACTGAGATCCATTCCAGAACTTTCACTTTGTTCTGGTGAAACGTATTTTTGTGTTGCCGTTGGATCGTTTTGGATCGTTGTCGTGTTGGAATGTACAGTAACGTCCCATGCGCAGCTTCTCGGCTCATGAGTGTACGTTTTTTTTCCAGTATCCTTTGATAACATTCATCTTTCTTGTGCCATTGGAGATCGCACATCCCCAAAACATCAGTGACCCATCTTTGTGTTTCACAGTGGGGATTGAGTTCCGTTTATAGTTGTGGCCTAAAAGTTCAAGTTTGGTCTCATCACTCCAAATAACTTGCTTCCGGAAAGAGCTGTTTGGCGTACCCTCGCTACTTCGCGGTTCAGCTATCATGGATTCACGACTTCGCGGATTTTTTCCATTACATATGTGTATTATAAATACCATGGATTTTCGAAATTTTCTATTTTTTATGTTCACCACTGTTTTAATGCTTATCATTTATTACTAATACTGTGTATGTGTGAATATCTAATACGTTACTGTAAAAATTGGATTATTAACAATTACTATATATATAAATAGGGTTTAAAGATCCATAAACTAGTCTATTCATCATCACTAATAAAGTAGGTGTCCCTACTTCGTGGATTTTCAGCTATTGCGGCCAGTTCTACTGCGATAAACGAGGGTTGTATGTGTTGTATTGTATGCAGTTACTTTGTGGCACTTTGTGTGTAGTAATGACCTACTTCTGGCACAGTCAACACAGTTGTTTGACAATAGATGGCTTCACCCAACAACTAATGAGTGGAAAACATGCTTCTTCATTATCATTCATAATTTCTAAAAAATGGAATCAGAAAATGTGTAAACATGTGAGCATTTTTATTTAAGCTTTATTGCTCTAAGTGTTGCTGATACTGGTGTGTAGAAATAACCACAATCTTTACATTACTTTGCTTTAGCTCTTATCCTGGTATTACCCCAGGCTTTATCCCATTGTTTTTTGTCACCCATAATGCATTATCCCCGTTAGTCATCTCATGCTTCCTCATAACACTGATAACTCTCCAGAAAATCTGAGATTTTTAAATTGAGAGACGTTCTGCCTTACAGTTGTCGTCCCATCTACTTAGAAGAGAAAGTGAAAGCAATCAGGTACCTGAATTTATTTGCTAATTTGTATTTGTTTAATGATTTTTTTTTTTGCCAACGGTGAAACTTTGCTGGTGTGCAAAGCATTTTATTATGTGTGTGTTCAACTCAAGCCAGGGAGGTTAATGTGTTTTTGGTGAAGGGACTGGTCACTGGACAAATCAGACAGGTTTTGATCAGTTTATGGTCGCTGTGTTAAGGCCTATTTTGTCCTTTCTCTTTGCCTTGAATAAACAGAATCTGTTGCCCACGGCAACGCCACAAGAAGCACAGCAGTGGCTCCATAGAAACCGCTTTTCTCCATTCTGCCGTCTCTTCACAAACTTCTCGGGTAAAGGGACGATCAAACTTACATAAGTGTGCTACACATTCCATGCAGCTCTCACGTCAGGCTTCGATCACTCAGCCACACTGCTTTTACATCACCCCCATTCAGATTAAACAATGTTTTCCTCTAATTCATATTAATCGTTGTGTAAAGTTCAAATAGAAATGAAAACTGTGATTTGAAACCCTAGGGGCGGATCTTCTGAAACTGACCCGGGAGGATGTCATTCAGATCTGTGGACCTGCTGATGGCATTCGACTTTTTAATGCTCTCAAAGCACGGTAAGACTCTGCGCTAGTATTGTAAATGTACAAAAATTGCTATGAATAGTTATATAGTTATTACTCTATTACCGAGATTACTCTATTTGTCCAATCGTTGTTTCTGAAATCAGTTCAAGTACGGTTTGGCATCACACACAGTCTACTTGTGTGTCAAAAGGCAATCAATGTGTACTGTGTAGTACCCGACATGGCGGGGGGTTTGTTTGTAAAGGAATTAGTGTTTAAATCCACCATGCTTGCATGGGTTTTTCGGTTTTCCCCAGGCTAATTGAAGAATCTAAATTCCCCTTAGTTGTGAACGCCGAGACACAAAAGGTAATTGCAAAAGATGCCTGCTGTTCATGGAGCTTTGTGTCCAAGCACAGTAATAGAGAGAGGAAAAAGTGTAGAAGACATGTGGATAACCGTATATGGGAGAGGATTGTGAAACAAAACCTGCGTGGAAGAAAAAAAGAGCAAAATGTACAGAGGAGAGGCATATAAATCATATTGCTTTAAGTTTCCTCTAGCAATGATTGTTTTTTATCTAAATTCCTCTTAGGTGTGAATGTGTGAGTGACTGTGTGTGTTGCCCTGCCGCCTGTTCAGGGTGTACCCCTGCCTCTCGCCTGAAGTGAGCTACGGATCCCGGCAGACCCTTTAACTCAGAAATGAAACAATGGGGTAGGAAAATGAATGAGTTTGTTCTGCCGGATTTATTAAAGCATGAGGCAATGGTTGTGAGCTGGAGAGCCCCAAAATTCATTAACTAAAAGAAACAAGGTATCTCTTTTATGGACTACTACTTTTTACACTCACTAAAGGTATTTTTTTTTTACATTATTAGAAGCGGGTATCTGGATATTAGCTGTTAGCACGTAGCATGTTAGCTTCTTTTAATAATAAACAGGCAATGGGTGTGAGCTCGAGTTCACAAAAAGCGAATGGCTAAAAACGTCTTTTAACTTGTTTCAAACGATGAGCCCTTCTCAGTTTTTAAGGGATTTGCAAACTTTTTTTAAAAATACTTTTGCGTAAAAATGTTAATTTAAAAAATGTGTTTTTTTTTCTTTATAGGGGTGTCCGTCCAAGGCTCACGATATATGTTTGCCAGGAGTCCCAACAAGCTCGAGACCAGCACCAGAAGCATGAGAATGGTGATGGGAGTAGCAACACTTTCTTTGGTGTGTTTACCAGTGTCTTAAAGCAGAAGAGTAACGACTCCTTGCATTTGTTTTAGGTCAAATACTAGGGTTTTCTATGTAATGTTCACAAATGTACACTGGGGCAAAAAATCTTCAGCTGCCAATTTTGCAAATTCTTCCACATAAAAAGAGTGGAGAGGTCTGTAATTTGAGAAACAACGAGAGATAAAAAAAGGTACATTCAGAAATGTAACTTAATTAATTGTTACATTTCTCAGTAACATAAAACTCAAGATACGAAAGGTCTCACAGGAAATTTTTGCTTCGAGATACAAAAAACCACAAACAGTTCTGCTCTATTATCTGATATTAAGTCTGATGTCGTGCTGCTCTTCCGGGTCCTGGCGCTCGTATCTCCCATTGCAGAAAGTGCAAAATCGGGCTGATACGCTTTAAAAACGCTTTAAATCAGTTTTGAAGAGCGAAACATTATGTTTAGATTACCAATAATGTACTATAACAAATGTTAGAGTCAAGGTGTCGTAAAAAAACCAAAACGTTTATAATGTGGAAAGTTCTGTTCTGTAGCGCAGGTTAGAAAAACCCAGTGACGCGTTCTCAGAAGCGTCTCTCCATCTGTCTGCGCTTGTGCTTGAAACCGTGTTGGTGTTTGTAATTGGTGAAACAAACTTTCATACGTGGTGCCGTAATGTTTTCTGCCATCCGTTCCACCTCCTCCTACACATCGCTTCACCCTCAAGGTGAGGTTTCACATTTGTGTACGTATTACGTATTTTCCTTGTGTTTTATTCTATTTTATTATCATTTATTACTTTAACAATGTGTGGATTTAAGGATTGAAGAAACGTTACTTGAAGGAACGGATTAATTTCATATCTTGGGGTACCACTGTATTTGGTTTCTGGCTACACAACTAAGCTGCTGACAGTTACCCAAAAGACGAGCCGTGAGAACTTGCACAAGTAGTGCAAGACACAAAAGGTCATTACAAAAATGCTGGCTGCTCACAGAAGCTCTGTGTCCAAGCACAGTAATAGGTAGAGGAGAAGTGCAGAAGACATATGGATAACCATATCCGGGAAAGGATTGTGAAACAAAACCCCTTCAAAAAAATGTGTAGACGAAAAAGTACAGAGGAGAAGCAGAATCCATGTTGTTTGAGTTTTAAGTTTCCACAAGCATTGATTGTTTTGAATGCCATGTGATCTACTGGTGATCACAGTAACTCTATGTGGCATGTTTTTGTATTGTATTGTAACTTGCTTGTGAAATCTGGGGTTATTTGTTTATTTCCTCCCGATGCCTGTTCCATTTCAGTGTACCATGCCATCTATCTGGAGGAGTTAACTGCAATTGAACTGACAGAGAAGTTGGCCCAGCTCTTTAACATCTCTCCACGTCAGATCAGTCAGATCTTCAAGCAGGGACCCACTGGGATCCACGTGTTGGTTAGTGACGAGGTGAGGGCTTCTCTGAAATCTCTAAATGTTGCCGATTGCTTCTTCCCTGTGGCTGTGGTTTTCTCAAGGACAAGGATGAAGCATCGTAGCAATCTCGGGAAATTTTAGCACTGCTGCGACTTAACAGAGGGCAAACGTAAAAGCTTATTTTGCTTTGATTATTTAATCTGACGATGTATAGCAAGAGATGCAGAGCATGCAGTGCATCGGCTGCCGTAGATCCATAGTTTACAGTAGTTCACTTCCACAATTAACTCCTTTCTTATCAACGGTGCATCTTAATGAAGACCACTAAGCCTCCAAATTTTAATCTAAAGGTTCTTTCAAACGGTCATATGGTTTTGTTTATTGCCAGCAAGTGAGATTGCAAGGAATGTCACAAAAAAATTGTTGATGCTTTTTTTTTTAAAACAATTCAAAATACAAATGCTCTCAATGTTCAATAAACGTACATTTCTATAGTAAACATTAAATATTTTTTGGCAAAAGATTAGCTTTGTTCAATGCTCATAAGTAGCAAGTACGAAACATTCCAATTTAAACCTCAATTTATGCGCTTTTTTTTGGTTCCGCAATATGTCCAACTGTTTGTTTGTGCTCCCACTGTTAACAATGATCACTGTAGACTGCTAAAGTTGAGATGCATCCTGCTCAGGTTTTAAATAAAATAAAATGTAACTATTCCACTATTATTATTGTTTTATTTAAATAAAAAAAAAGCTTTTAAACAAATGGGATACAGCATTAATAGCTTTTAATTGTACAGGATTTCGCAAATTCTACGAACTAAAGAATTACTGTTTTAGTTCTTCGAGCAAAATTGTCCCTCCTATTATAGCACCTGGAAATCCTGCTTAAATATCTGTGGATAACGTCTTTAAGTTCAAGATAAGATACATCTTTATATTAAATGAAACAAACAGATGTGAAGAAAACGTACAAAATACACAATAATTTGTACATTTCTTTTTCGTCTTCATTCTATTTAGATCTTTAATATAATTATCTTGGTGTGTGAAATATTTTTGTTCACCTTTAGTGTCTGACAAAACAATTCTACACACCTCTCCTCCTACAGGTTTTAAACCGGAATGAGTCAAGTCTTTTCAGGCTTGTACTACAGAATAATTTGTTCAAAATCGCTAAGAATCCTGGGATGTTAACATGGGGTGAAACTGTAACAGACAGACTACAATTGTGCAAGAACATAACCACTGTGCAGAAGTATTTGAAGCCCAGGCTCTAGAAGGGCTTATTATTGCTATTGGAAGCCCACAAAAATGTTTTCAAGATGATGCATCATAGAGAAACGGGGGTTTGTTTGTAAATCATTTAAATTTCACCGAGAGCTCCCTAGAAACCAAACTATTTACCCTAGCAACCAAATTTGGACTCTATCTTAGCTTTGGTAAATGATCGACATTTTTTGACATGGGGTTTTGTGTATATAACTTTTAGTGACAAATGAATATTTTTATATATACAACATTATATAATGTCATTGACCCCTGCTTAGCAACCTGGCAGTTTACTGTAGCAACCAATTTGGCATATCAGCTAAAGAGAATCACAGAGACATGGGGGTGGTTTATTTTACTCATATTGGCATGGGGAACTTTGTATGAACTTTGTATGACTTCAGTTACTTCTCCATAACAACTGAAAATTCCACCTTGGCAACCGTTCTGCTTTAAATGGCACTTTTTACCAGAAAAGATCAACATTTCTGCATCCACTTTATCTGTCTAGTTAACAAAATAGGCATTTTTGAATAGACGGGTTAAAATATAGCCAAGACATCCAAACTGGTCTGACTCAGGTTGATGTCTTTTCAGACATAACATGGGGTTAAACTATATAACGAAAACCGAGAACCTCAGGGAAACTTCAGAATGACCACGCTGTGGAGGTGATCAGTCTGTGCAAAATTATTTGAACCCCACGCTCTAGGAAGGGTTACAATGGCCATTGAACATAAATTTGAAAAGTCAATGAAAACATATTCAAGATGAAACATCGGAGAGAATTCGAGGTTTGTTTATGTTAATCATAGTAACAACTTTTTTATCACATCACTGCACACTCCCTAGCAACCAAACTGTTTACCCTAGCAACCAATTTTACATATCTATCTCGGCTAAGCAAAGTCATAGTGGCATGGGAGTTTTTTTTATTTCACTCAACATCACTGGACCGTGTGACCACTACCAACTCCCTAGCAACCAAACTGTTTACCCTAGCAACCAATTTTAAATATCTATCTCGGCTAAGCAAAGTCATAGTGGCATGGGAGTTATTTTATTTCACTCAACATCGCTGGACCGTGTGACCACTACCAACTCCCTAGCAACCAAACTGTTCACCCTAGCAACCAATTTTACGTATATCTATCTCAGCTTAGGAAAGTCTTAGTGGCTTGGGAGTTTTTTTATTTCACTCAACATCACTGCACCATGTGACATCACTACCAACTTCCTAGCAACCAAATTGTTTACCCTAGCAACCAACTTTACATATCTCCATCTCAGCTTAGGAAAATCATAGTTGAGTGGGGTTTGTTTTATTTCACTCAAATTGAAATGGGGTACATTTATATTATATTACATTAAGAACATTAATAAAAACCTTTCCACTGCACTTTTGTAACATAAACTTTAGCTTTCTATTTTTTTTAATCATTAACTAAACAATTTCACATCATCTGTTTCAGATGATACAGAACTTTCAGGATGAGATGTGTTTTGTCCTGGACACAATGAAAGGTATGACTGGGACATTTTCCTATTATTCACGTATGATTTTTTTCCTTTATATAGTGGTTTCTGGTTACATCCTTTCTATTGTTTTTCCAGCTGAGACAAACGATGGCTATCACATCATTTTGAAGTGAATACTCAGGAAAAGCGCAGTGATGATTTTAAAGGCCCTTCCCTGATCCCTTCCTGGTCCTCCGTGAAGATCATGTTCTGAAACCGTAATGGAAAGGATCATGGGAAAGGAAAGTGGCGAGTGATCCATTTTAAACCGTGTGCTGCCATCCTTCATGGAAACATGCGTTGCCTTTTTCAGCCCCTACTAGATCACAGAGTTTATTTTTTACTTTTTTAAAGGTAGAAGAGAGATTATTCCTAATCAGCTAGCGTTAAATACAGTGTTATTTATAATTGTTTTTGACTCCTTATGCAAGAGTTCCATGTGAGGCGCAGTCCAAGTGGGATATATGGCTTTGAAATACTTATCCGGCTAACATTTAGAACGTGATCTGAAAAAGTTGTTTTTTGGATGATTACTGGCAATCTTTGCTGCAGTATTCAGTCCGTAATTGAGTGATTGATTTTTTTGTTGAATTTTCTTTGTTGTTCCCTAATTGTCTTTAATGGTTGGGCTTGACGTTTTGCTTTGATTTTTCAATGATTCTTCAGGTGTTACAACACCAAAAAGCACATTATTTTATACAAGGCCGCAGCCGTGGGCATTAAATATGTGTATCTTTTTTTTTTTTTTTTTTCATTGTGCGTAACACTTATCCCCTTTACTTTTATCAGTTTTGCGAATGCTAGAATAGTTATGTTTGTTTTTTTTCACCAGTCAGACTCATCTGAGCATTGTTTTAAATCACAGCTAGAGCATATTGTACCCCTGTTTCCTGTTTTGGGCATGACCACTGATGTATATGTGTCTCCGATGAGGTAAAGGGGAGAAATGTTGCAGTGCATGATTAAAACGTAGCTACGGTAAGTGCTAGCTGCAGACCAGACCATGGTGGAAAAGACGTGAGGTATTGTCTGTTGTGACCCTCTACTGTGTCGATGCAATGATTAAAATGACTTACCTTGAATGAACTCTGTTGGTTTTTTTTTTTGTACACGATCCGGGCAGATCTGCATGATCTGCCAAATGCCTGCGTGGACATCTACGTAGTCAAAACGCCATGGTTACCCTGCACTGCTTGATATCACATTTACAACGAGTTTATTGCAAGGGAGTTTTTAATCCCTTCTTCTTTTCCAAAGACAGTTTGAAATTTGCAATAACGTTTTATGTTCTGAGATAATTACAGAAGATGTTAACTACATGCAATGTCCGATCAGGTTCAAATTTGCCTATGCGTGTCTGAATGAATCCATAGTCTACACTGTCAATTACAGTGCCACCTAGTGGCAACATGTAATATACCAATCTGCAGTTTTAGACTGTGGATAAAGGAGATGCATGAAATTTGAAACTCTAAAGTAAGGGACAAAGACCTACAAAAACATCCATTGTTGAGAGTTTTACAAAACCAAGCAAGTCCGTTTTATTTTCTTGTAAAACTTAGCCGTTTCAGGCCTTGTACTTTGACAAATTCCTCCTCGAGATTTTATTTGATCACCATCAAACTCTTGGAGTCTCATCTAAAGGCATTTGCAATTTTAAACGGTGAAGCCTTTTTGATTTTGTTTAACTGTTCATTCTGAGTTTTTCACAATGAAGCAGGAGGTTATATCTTGGCCATACAATGTCCAACTGTACTGTACTGTCGGTTATAGTGCCACCGGGTGGCTACAGGAAATACAACATTTAACAATAATGTTTTTTTTTTACCAATTTTGACATATGTGGCAAGAACAATACCAGAAAATATTCATTCATTTTCATTCCCGCTTATATAACACCGGTTGCGGGGGTCTGCCGGTGCCTATCTCCGGCACACATTGGGCGAGAGGCGGGGGTACACCCTGGACAGTTCACCATTCCATCACAGGGCAACATTCACACACACATGCACACCTAAGGGGAATTTAGATTATTCAATTAACCTAACTGCATGTTTTTGGGGAAACCGGAGTACCCGGAGGAAACCCACGCAAGCACAGGGAGAACAATTGCAAACTCCTTCCAGGAAGGTCACCGGCGACCCTCGAACTGACAACCTTCTACCTGGAAGGCCCCACTGGTCCCACCAGAAAATATTTTGATTCATAAATATTTAGACTCAATAGCACCACCTGGGGTCATGACACTTTGAGATGTGGTTTCCATTATTTAATTTGCCTTAATCGTTTCAGCTATTTTAACAATGCTTGCTTGAATGCTTGTACCAAACAAGGAACGGAGGTTTTTGTGCCCTTTGTTCGCTGCTTGCAGCTTTATATGTAATATACATTATGTATTAGCAACATGTTATCATTCAGACTGTAAATATAGATAGATAATACTTGTATTACACGATATAAATGTACTTAAATTAAAGTTGTGTCTTTACATGACACGTTTCTCAAAAACAATAGCTGACATTGGTTTAAGAAACATATAATGTCAGTTTTAAGATTTACACAAACAGCATAAACTGATTTATACAACACAGCATTAACCTGAAGCACATGTTTCTTGAATATATCACTTTGTAACACAATTACCCGCAATGCACCGCACGCTCACATTAGACTATTGACCAGATCTGGACCGAATGCAACACAACTTTTTTTTAAATCTCAGCTAATTTAACATAACTCTTTTATTTTCACAAGGATATAGTTGCGAAAGGTAATATTGGCCAATATTACAATGAAGTTGGCCAATAATATTGACTTTAGTAATTTTTTATATTTAATTATAATTTTTTTTTTTAAGAAACTGTATGGAACTCCAGAAGAAAGAATTGATAGTGAAAAAAAATGTCAAAACATTTTCTTGCTATTTTGAGCATATTTTTTGTAACTGGAGTGCTGATACTTTTGTCTTCACTGTAAAATGAAGGCCAGATTGGTTTGAAACGCTGTTTGAATATCTAGATTTGAAAAAAAAAAAAAAAAAAAACAAATTAGGACTCCCTGTAATCTTTATTGTCATCAAAACTCTTTTGTTGCTTATATTCCGTTCATTAGACCATCGTTTTCTCTGCGCATGTGTAATGTCCAGTATTTCCTGTGGGGTCATGGCGCCCGTGTTGTAAAGCGAGTCTACTTAGTTTCCATGGAAACCAAACTGTCACTAAGAGAGGCCTACAAACGGACATCTCCACCTTATCGTGACTGTCTCAAAAACGCATATGTTTGAGAGACAGCTGTCCTTTATTGCTCTGCGCGCCTCGTTTCCCAATATAACCGCTCAGAGAAACACTATCCGTTTCCCTGTGCTTGAAGATAACGTCGCGCGTCCAGGGTGAACAAAGGGCTTCCAAGAACTACAATTCCCAGCAGCGGTTGCACCGGTTCGCAAGTGACGTCACAGTAAGTATA
Source organism: Danionella cerebrum (assembly GCA_007224835.1). Lineage (NCBI taxonomy): Eukaryota > Metazoa > Chordata > Actinopteri > Cypriniformes > Danionidae > Danionella > Danionella cerebrum. Next base: position 19,729 of record SRMA01024728.1, on the reverse strand, counting down.
TATGGATCCCGTGCGGCATTCCTTACTCTATTGTTACATTGTAACAAACCGGGGCACAGAGGAGGCCCTTCGGGTCCTCGGGCCGACACATAGTTCACATTATTTTTGTTTTTCTTTACTTCGGGGTGGAAATATAACGTTGCGATTTGTCTAAACAGCAAAGAACACAGCCGCCTCAACGAAGGGGGGAAAAGCCACGACAACTTGATTCTGTTTGCTCTTTTTCTGTGTCATTTTAAAGGATCGTCTATATTTCCTGGACGTACCGACACGGTCGATAGTCATTTTAAAGAATACGGTCCTTGTCTGCCTCGTCAGCCCCGTTTTTTTCTTTTCCAAGCTTTGCTGCACGTTGAGTTTTCGCATAAGGTTCTTGATAAGCAACACCCAAATTTTCATTCAATCTAAGACACATGTCTTTTGTCTTGGATGCCTGAATATTCGGAAAACATCAATTTTACATTAACAGAAACGTTTTGTCAATTACTCGATGGCTTGACTTCGCATTTTCTCCGTTACCGTGTAAAGCAAAAAAGCCCAAACGTCGTCTATCCCCCAAAGACAGGAACACAGAATCGATCCACGGTTTAAAGGCTCTGTTTCTGCCCAAGGTAAGTCCACGAGTACAGGGTTGGTGTTTCAGTTTTGTCTTTCTTTTAGCTCAGCCTTAGAGGAAAAACGGAAATAAATAGCTTTATCATCGTTTGCAACATAGCATGCCATTGTCTGCCCTGTCCTAAAGTCCCCGTGTGTATTATTCGTGAAGAATTAAAAACCATGGGACCGATCATATGTGATGTGTCATCCCATTCATAATGGGTCACGGTGTGGCAAGCCGTAATAACATCGAACGACTTAACCAGTGCCACTTATTTCACTAAGATCTCACCTACAAGCATGTAGGCTTGCATTGTTTAAATAGTTGTTAATAATACTTCCTAGCCATTTTATTACATTGTACGTCACTTATATTGGTTTCTTACACACTACAATTTAAAAAATTACGTAACTATTATGTCTTAACCCGAAGTCCGGTGCCCTTTTGAGCTGTTTTCTCTTTACTACTTTACAATTTGCTCTAATAAATGACCTTTTTTGCCAAAGCTTCATATGATTTTTTTTACTACAACCCCAGCTTCTAAATTTTTTCGTAAAAAAAAAAAAAAAACATTACATTGCACAAACAATCCTGAAATTTTACTATTCAGAGTAGTAAAGATACTCGCATGTGCAGATCACTGTCTACTGTACACATGGGTGTAGACTAAGCACATAGCAGATTATCTAGCTACACTATAAAAGAAAAATACCACAACAATAAAATTACTTTATTTAAAAATATTATAAATTATCAAATCATAGATTGTACTATTGTAAATAGCCATGTTTGGGTTATGTTTTACTCTTAGACCACACCGGTGCGTGTGCCAAGCACACCGGCTGTCCGGAATAAAATAGAAATGACACAACCCACCCATTGATTAATTTGGATTTTAGATATATGTCGTTTTTTTTAACGAACAAGGGTTTGGACAAATAAATGAGGTAACTCAAAAATAAAATGTAAGAAATAGTGCGATCATCTTTCGGTTTCATTTTCAAACCCCAAATCAATGCCATCTAGTGGTGAAAACAAGGTGATAACCCTTGGAAGAACAAGACCTGTGATATGGCTTGTGTTATTAAGCAAGCATTTTAAATTCTGGCACAAAATGTAACATAAAGTGCTTAAAAACTGTAGACGGTTTAAGAAAGGTTTCCTAGATGTTTATTGCGTTTAAACTCTTGATGGATACGGTTAGGCCATTCCTGTACTTCGAAAACAGTGTAGAGAAAAAAATATTGATTTTGGTTTATTGAAGATTTGTCACCTTTTTCAGTTTGTATTGACATAACTCTATGGTTCTTTGACACAATTAGTTAATAGTCCGCAGTTAGTACCGTGTAACACATGCATCTTGCCCTCCAAGATGGTGTTACTTGTGAGGTGAGATGACTCAACCGTGAGAACCACGTATGGAGCTAATATGAATCTCTATTTAGGGCTCAAGCACGAAAGTGCGTAGTACCCTATTGTAATAGCTCAGAGTATTGTCTTGTTGCATTCGGTACATTTTTGTGGGTCTAAACAGTCGAACAGTCACCGAATTTCACACACACGTCTGAAATGGTGAAAATTTACATCTAATTATGGTTCAAAACTTAGGTGTGGCATAGCGCCACCTAACGTGTTTCCGTTTATGTTACAAAATGTGGCACATATTTAGGAAACCATGACTTAAAAATAAGTAAAGTTGATTTCCAAAATGGATGTCTGCACAAATCTATACAACAAACTACAGTGTCAATTATAGCGGCACCTAGTACCGACATGGAATATCCCATTTTCTGCTATTTCCCACTGTGTTTGAAAGACGTGTTTGGAAATTGTAACACTAATGTAAGGGACCAAAACCTACAAAATCTGAACAGGAAGTCAGGTTTCTGGTCAAATTTAGCAGTTTCAGGCCTTGTACTGTAACAATTTTTAATTGATCACTATCACAATCTTGCAGTCTCATCGAAAGGCCTTTACACTGTTCAATTGTGAGGCTTCTTTGAATTTGTTGAACGGTTCGTTCTTGGTGGCCAGCTGAATTTCGACGTTTCGCAATGAAGCAGGAAGTTGTTATATCTCGGCCAATCATGATGAATTTTGCCAAGGGTCCATGTCTTATTATGACCCTTTGAGATGAGATTTTCAATATTTAATTTCCTGTATTGTTCAGTATTTTTAGCAATGCTAAAAATGATCCCTTTGATCACTGCTTGCAGGTTTAATAGTTACATTACTTAAGATTTAAAAGTTTAGTTTTAACAGCCATAAAATAACGTGGTCTTTGTGAATGCATGCAACGTTGAAAATCGTGTGAAATAAAAACGAATAGCCTGTACAATTTTCTGTACAAGAAAAGCTGTTTGTGTGTTAATCGTCTTGCAGAGGCTATTTTCGTGCAGACCAGTCAAACAGGCTGATGTGTGTCAGTCTTGTTTGTGATTATTCATTCTCTCTGTCCTCCTCAAATAGACCACGGGATGTGTGTCAGTGCAGGGGCTCTTCAAATGCATGCAATCTTAGCTTTAAATGGCCTCTGCTGCATATGTTTGATATTGGGATTGATTATTGTATCAAACATGTTCATTTAGTAGTTTTCCAGCTGAAAAAAAACACCCTCCTTGAGGACAGTCTCTAGAATATGCAAATAATCTTTTCCAGTCTTTCCTATATGGGCCTGCAAATAAAGTCTGCTTCTTTTATATGCATTTGATTATGAGGCTTGCCGCTTGCTCTCACTTCAGAGTAACTGCAAGTGATTGAAATTCATAAATTAATTCCCATTGAGTACTTTTAGATCTGTATTTGAATACATAGATCTCTCAGATGCAATCCGGTCATGTGACCTCCTTAGCAAGGTCATGCCAAGCTGTACACTGTTGTAACTCAATGACGTCGCTGCATACAGGTCATTGTACTTTATATGTCACTAAACGATCTGACTTTGCAGGGTTCTGTTAGTATGCAAGTATCCAATCACAGAGGAGTTTTGTGAATATGTTAAAAGCGCATAAATATACATGTTTATACATATGATCCAAATTCGCACAAATTCGCAGGGAAAGAAGACGACGACAGAGAAGAAGTCAAAGAACACGTCGAAAAAGTGTCTCTTTTCGATGCATCCCTAGTTCTACCCACATCATCAAAAGAGCAAGCTTTCATTGGTCGTTCTCCTGGATGAACAGGTTCATTATGGCAATCCGAAAATACCCTTTTTTTTGGCACCACACATCATCGCATGAAACTTCGGACGGAAAATTCTAATCAGTGTGTAGAGGCCTTTACGTGACTGTGGGCTCAGGCTTAAACAAGTACAATGCACGGTACAATGGTACAATGCACGTTTGGCTTTGGACAAAGACGCCCTATGAATTCAAATTCATATTACGTAATCTACGTTTGTTTGTAAAATACTGTCTTTATAATGAGCTGACACAGACACTACCATTCAAAAGGTAGCCTTCCTTATTCAACATCCCTTTTACCCGGAACAAAACTCCCACCTCACCAGCACCAGAGCAATCCCAGACCATCACGTTACCGCCCCCTTGCTTGGCAGATCGCATCAGGCGCCATTCCAGCATCTTTCCAATGGTTCTGCGTCTCACAAATGTTCTTCTGTTTGATCCAAATACTGACTCTTCGACAAACTTCGATTCGTCCGTCCAGAACACTTTTTTACAATCTTCATCTGTCCAATATCTGTTCTTTTGCCCGTATTACTCTTTTTCTTTTATTGGCCGTCTCAGATATGGCTTTTCTTTGCCACTCCATCCTAAAGGCCAGCATCCCGGAGTTGCCTCTTCACTGTAGATGTTCACACTGGCGTTTTGTGGGTACTATTTATTGAATCTGCAAGTTGAGCACCAGTGAGGCGTCTATTTCTCAAGTTAGACACTCTAACATAGTTCTCTTCTTGCTCAGTTGTGCAGCGGGGCTCCCACTTCTCTTTTTGCTCCGGTTAGAGGCTGTTTGTGCTGTTCTCTGAAGGGAGTAGTACACACCGTTGTAGGAAATCTTCAGTTTCTTTGCTATATCTCACATTGAATAGCCTTCATTTCTAAGAACAAGAATAGATTGTCGAGTTTTACATGAAGGTTCCCTTTTTTTGGCCATTTTGAGCGTTTTATTGACCCCGGAAATGTGATGCTCCAGATACTCAACCTGCTCAAAGGAAGGTCAGTTTTATTGCTTTTAACAAGCTAAACTCTTTTCAGCTGTGCTAAGCACAAGGGTTTTATAATCTTCCATTAGCTTCTGCAATAAAAAACACTGGTAAATATAAATATGCATAAGAGTGGAGTCAATAGTGCTGGAGGAAATGTCGTCTTATTGGGTGCAGCAGCCATTTTGTTTGTATTCTTAGTTTCCACCAGGGGTCGCACTTGTCTTAGTTTTGGTGATAAAGAATTACAAAATACTAAAATTATGAAATAAACATTGATTACTAAACAAAAGAAATAACACTACCCATAAAATGTTCTGTTAGTCGCTCTGTTTAATGTGTAACCATTGGCGTCACGCTTCGAATATGGGCGGACGCGATTGCGTCAATCCTCCCGCTCTATAGTCTAAGACAGTGGCCCTTTTCCTCTTGTGTTTTCGGTAAAGTTAAGGCTTTTTAACAATGAAAATTATATGAATAAATGCATATGAATGGATTTCTGGACATTTTATCAGACTGATATGTGTGACCTGTACAGATGAATAAAAGAACTGGAGCGTTAGCGGTTTTAAAACATATGTAATCAAACTTATTGACATAATTGCACATCGAAACATAGTTTATAACTCATAGAAAGTATTTGAACTTTTGTTACTTGACTGATTACATTAATGGCAGTGAGAGCTTGCTCCAAGATAATGGAAATGTTATGTATTATAAAATCGATGAATGGCTTTTCTTATCAATTAATCAAAGCTACCTGTTTGATTTTTACATTTAAATATAGAACTAAATCTATTAGAGACTGTTCTTCCTGATATGTTTCACTAGAACTTTTTCCAGTAGCTCACTCACTTGCTGCTAGTACAATTTTGGTTCCTCTTCCTTCGTCACCATAGTTGCCGTACTAATAAAAGCATATGAAAGCGAGGTCAAATCCAAGGCAAGCAGAAACAGACTTGTTAGCATTTCTTGTTTCTATGGATACGGTTCATTCAAGAGCAGAGCACAGTGTGTCAGACATGGATTCAGTCTCTCTATTGTTTGCTGCAGCTGTTTTTATGTTTCAAGGACGCCATGTTTTTTTACTATTTGTACATGATATAGGTTGGCAACATGGCCATTTAAATAAATGTTTCTTATCCTTTTAAGTAATTTTTTTAAGAGAAAAGATTACTATTCAGAATCAAAGTGAACTTTGCACACTCAGACATTTTCTAGGTACTCAAGAACGCAATTGCTGCTAGTTCGGACTCTGGTAAAATCTAGATGAATGCACTTTCTATAAATTATTCTAGTGCAGTCAGACCTCAAAAGACAGATTATCCAAATCTATGCAGCTTGAGTGGTTTTCAAGGGAGTGGTTTTCAGGTCTCTCTGCTGTCCATTGCATTCGACGTTCACCATCCTTGCATTTGGTGATGTTCATATAATGGGTTTCTGGGGGAGCGTAAGGGTGCTTTTACACTAAACTTGCTTAGTTTGATTAATTAAAGCTAGAGTCTCTTTTATCTTTTAAAAATCTGACCAGAAGTGAACTAAAAAAGGGGTCTGAAGCCTGCTCGGGGGATGGTTTCAGTACGGTTTCAAATGAGAACATAATCAAACTCTGATCCGAACTTAAGTCGGTTCAAAAAACGTGGTTTTTGAACGAATACAGCCAACACAATCGCTTGCCTTAGTCATTACGTGTTGGCGTGTGTCCGTTGACCATTTGTCACAGTTTTGAAAAGAAATAAATTGTCATTTTAGCAGCTGAACCAATTTTTTGTAGACATGCCTGTTTTTTATTCCAAGATAAGATGCTGGACTGTGAGAATGATCACCTTTCCTGGATTTAGTTTGGATTGATGAGTTACGAGGATTTGTCCGCATTTTCACTTTGACGACAAAAAAAATGCACATATCGTAGGAACGGTATAACTTTTTAAAAACCTTTTAATACCACAACAAACCGCAGCAAACCTTGAAATCAGTTACCATCCCATGCCTCGTTCTCACCCCAGTTCCTATGTGTTTGTGCGTACTTTAGTCGCCACATTGCTTTTAGGTTGTAAATTTTTCAAGAACACCACATTTGAAAAAAAACGTCACTGGTGCATATATTCTGTTTTTAAAGAGTAATTAGCGTAATTAGCTGCATCTGCTGCACAAGTTTTGTTGACCGACCACTGCATCTACAACGTACTCTTCAACAGCATATCTTCAAACCCTATGTCTTACCTTTTCAGCATTTGTCTCTTCCTCACTCAACTTTAAAATCTCCTACTTAAACTACGGTTCAATAGTTTAGACAATAAAACACTCAAAATGGCCAGGAAAAAGAGAACTTTTATGTGAAACTCGACAGTCTATTCAAGTTCTTAGAAATGAAGGCTATTCCATGAGAGAAACTGTAGATTTCCTACAGCGGTGTGTACTACTCCCTTCAGAGAACAGCACAAACAGCCTCTAACCAGTGGGAGCCCCGCTGCACAACTGAGCAAGAAGAGAGGTGCATTAGAGTCTGCAAAAACCATTTAGAGAAGAAGCAGCAGCTGGTTTTTATCTGTAATGGAGTCACAAGATCTAAACCCCATTGAGCTGTTGTGGGAGCAGCTTGACCGTATGGTACGCAAGAAGTGCCAATCCAACTTGTGGGAGGTACTTCTAGAAGCGTGGGGTGAAATTTCTCCAGATTACCTTAAAAATCTCATAACTAAAAGCCAAAGGTCTGCACTGCTGTAATAGCTGCAAATATAGGATTCTTTAATTATTTAAATAAAAACAAAATTCTCCCCAAAATAACACCCCAAACTTTTGAACACTAGTGTAGCTGTTTCTGTTCATGATTTGAACCTCATGTTTGCTGTACTTGGTGAAGCATACACCTGACTGTAAGCCTACAAAATCCCTGACGAGATTTGTGCGCACAATAAATGTGCAAAAACATTACGAGAAAAAAAAAGAGTTAAAAAACAAAACAAAATTCTGGAAGCATTCTTTATTTACAGCATGCTTTCACACCTGCCTAAAACCAGTACTGTACATGTGAATGCACCAGATCAACGCACCACTACTGGGTTTTGACTGCATGTATTATCGGTGTATGTTTAAGAGAAATCCTCATACACACCGGACCTATCTGTAGAAGCGCAATGATTGATCATGTCTCAGCCAGCAATACTCTGTCAGTCTCTCAGACAAACGCCTCTAACTTCATGTGATGCCTCCAGACGCAGTGTTTCCATGGAGACAGTGTCATCTCGCGGCCTGAAGCGCACATTTGAGGAGGTGGACAGCGGCTCGCCATGTTCCACACCCAAAGATTCAGATGATGACATCTCCATCAGTGACAGCGCTGATAGCTGCGACAGTCTCAACGCTCCCTCCAGCTCCCTCACACGTAAGTTAGTCTCATGAGTTCATTGCTTCAGTAGCAAACTGGTCCACGGGGCACAAACGTGCGCTTTGTGTTTATATTTGTAGACCCTGATTTAATTCTGTTTCCTTTCTAATTCCATTTTTACAAATATATTTGAAAACAGTTTTGCTGTTATGTAGCGTATCATAAAAGATCCTTCTCAAACCAACACATTGTTATTCGTATTTTACTTCGCATCTCTTCCTTGACTTTTCAAACTATAGCAACCAAATTTTATTAAGACATTCAAACTGGTCTGACTCAGTTTTGCTATATCTTTTCAGACTGAGAATCTCGTAGAACCTTTAAACTCATTACACTTGCGGAAGTTATTCCTCTGTGTCTAAGAACACACCAAGCACTGCGCAAAAGTATTTAAATGTTCATCATGGTAAAACCATAGATTTTTAGGACTACACTGACAGCTTCTTTGCAACCAAACTGTTTACCCTGGCAACCAAATTTTCTGAACTCTGTCTCAACTTTGGTAAATGATAGAGACATGGGGGTTTCATTATATAATAGCAACATAATATCTTTAGTCACTGACCCCTCTATAGCAACCAGTCTGTTTACCATAGCAACCAGTTGGGCATTTCTCTATCTCAGCTAAGGAAAATCATAGTCACAAGGGTTGGTTTATTTCACTCAAGGTTAGCCGTCTAGTTGAGTATAGAAGCCTATAGAATTGCATTGTGTAACGCCATCATGCCTTTTGCCATACTTTGTCTATCTGATGCTGAATATGAAATTCTTAATTTTGATTTGCTACTTCATTAATTTTTCAACCCATTTATTCCCTTTTTGGGGTTACGGGGATCTGCCGGTGCCTATCTCCAGCGCACATTGGCCAGGAGGCGGGGACAGGTCGCCAGTCCATCGCAGATTTGCTACTTTTATATTTATATATGTTACAGAAATGTAACCTAGAACAAATATGTAAGGTTTCTGAATAAAGTTTAAAGAGAAGACACTCAAAATGCACTCATTCAAATGTAGCATGGAACTAAACCGAATGATGATTGACAGACCGGACTGACTGTTCTCTACGCATGATTAATTCCTTTAAAAAGTCTATTGGTGCTATTTCTCAAACACTTCTAAAAATGGCCACTTTTGCTCATGTCACACCTTAACAAACTCCTCCTACAGATTTTTCAGTCTTATCTTAAGGTGTATGGGATGCTTTTTTGACTTCGTTAAATGATGTGCTAAAGGCGGCCATTGAATATTGAAATTTTGTCGTAAACAGGAAGTTGTCAATAACTTGGAATATCCGATCTGGTTCATTTTTTCCAGGTATGTCTGAATGTATCTAAATAACAATCTAGTGTGAGTTATACTGCCACCTAGTGGCATTATAGAATATCCAATCAGGTTCAAATTTGCCATGCATGTTAAGAGTCTTAATCTTTCTAAATTACAAATCATAGTAGAGGTGGGAAAAGAGTGTCGCAGCCCTGAACAGTTTAGATGCAACCTTTATGAAACACACCTGATTCTAATAATTAACCTCTCCTTGGTTTGTTTAAAGCTGCCAGTTTTTGTACTGAAGCAGGGCTGGAACAAAAACCAGGATCTGTTCACCCCTGATCTACAGTGTCAGTTATAGGCAACATGGAATATCCCACTTTCTACTGTTTAATACTGCTGTTACAGCCTCTGATTGAAGGACATGTTTGAAACTTGGAACACTCATGTAAGGGACCAGGACCTACAAAAAAAATCTATTCGTTAGTTTTAATGTACTTGTAAAATTTAGTACAGACAGCTCCAGGTCTTGTACTTTAACAAACCTTACCTAGAGATTGTATCAGTTCATCTGTTAACATTGATAATTATCAGTTTTGACATTTGTGACACAAATTCACAGCGCCACCTCAGGGACATGACACTATGGTATGGTTTTCATTATTTTAGTTCCTTGTTTTTTTCAGTAATTTAAAAATCATATCTTGAGTACATAAATATTGATTGGTCATGGTGAGCATTACAGCAGACCTGCCACTGAGACGGGAAGGCGCCGCAGGTGCTTGCGCTCTTAGATCATGCAAATGAAGTTATAGCTCCTGCAAGCTTTCAGTGTATTTTCTATAAATATTCATAAACCTTGTGACAAAATCACTTGATCGTTGATGCTAACTTCCTTGTGTTGTGTTCTATTGATATTTTCATGGATTACCATTAACAAAGCTGTTTTTGTCTCAGTTGTGTCACACCAAATCGCACAAGCGTCACCCAATATGACATTTTTAATGTTTATCAAAAATATAGGTTGAAATCTTACACACATCACCTTTTGGTAACATTTTACTATATATTGTCAAAAAATATGAATCAAGAATATGATTCTCTATGTAACGCACATAATTTTGTTATATGTCAATCACCTATATCCATTTGTGCCTGCGATAATAAATTAAAAGGTCAGATTTCATAAACTTATACTGCTATAATCAATTTCATTTTCCAACATGAATTCTAAATTGGTGAAACATATGGTATTAATAAAATGGTCTATGCTAAGCTAAGCTAAAAGTGCTAACACCAGATCTCAAGAAATGCTGAATAGATTCCATAACAGTAACACTACTAATTATTTAATGAGTGTTTATTAGGGGGATAATTCTTCCGTCTGTAGGTGCAATAACTGCACACAGGTTGATGGTGTCGTAGCATAGTTTTTTACATACTGTCTGTCTTCTTTTTGAAGCTGCCTCCATTCTCAGAAGGCACAAAGCATCTTTAGGCCGTAAGCAGGTACGCTTTGACGCAGTGACGGTCTACTACTTCTCCAGAAAGCAGGGCTTCACTAGTGTGCCCAGTCAGGGTGGAAGCTCCCTGGGCATGGCACGGCATCACTGCGCCATACGGCGATATACTCTTGGGGAGTTTGCACGAGAACAAGAAAGCAGTCACAAACATGTGCTGCATCAACATTTACGCCAAGAAAAGCTCAACGCGCGCAAGCTTAAGGTAAGTTGTCGGCTTCTCTTGTGATTTGAACCTAAGACCATTTCATTTTTAAATAAATGTCTTTTTAGCTTACAAGAAATGGAACTGTCGATTGCCCCGAAGCTGAGCTGCTTACATTAGACGATATTTCCGACGAGGATTTGGATGTTGAGAGTGTGGAAGTAGACGATTGCTTCTTTCTTCAACCTCTTCCAACCAAGCGCCGTCGGGCACTGCTTAGGGCCTCTGGGATTGCCCGTATAGATGCCAGAGAAAAGACTGAACTGCGTGCCATACGGTTGTCTCGAGAGGAGTGTGGCTGTGACTGCCGCTTCTATTGCGACCCTCGGCACTGCGGATGCAGCCAGGCTGGAATCAAATGCCAGGTAGTAGACTTCATGGTGAAAACTTGACTCGTCAACAATAATGGTCTTGAGGTCTCATACCACTTTTCCCAATGGCTTGACTTGCTAAGGGTTGGCTCTACTTGCCAAGGTTGGTCATTGTGTGTACAGTGGGAAAGTTAGCTACAAAGATTCTCCTGCCAGACTGTCCTCCAAAATACAGGGTGAGATCAGGGGGCAAAAAAAGCCTTAGCAACAATCACAGATCAGGTTTAAGACAAAAACGTTTTGTGTTTGTGGGGTCGGGGGATAGTTTTGCATGTAAACAACAGGTGTTGTTCAAATTACACAAGTGGGTAGAAGAATGTTAAGGCTATTGTCCTTGAGAAGAAATGAGAGCTTCTCGTTATCTTGTTCTCACTGGAGAGTTGTTTTGGCTCCAATGACAGCTTTGTCCGAGGCCATCTTGGAGAAATATGGGAAATCCAAATGAAAAGAAAGTTCTTGTGAGGTTTTGGTCAATATCCATCAATTCCACATATATTTGATGTCTGTCACTGCACTCTATTGGATCCTTGGAACATTGGTTGCATGGCCATCAGTCTCACACTAGTGGTGTCATGCATTTCTTTCCAATCAGAGAAAAGTATCACCTTGGCTTGAACAATACAAAGTAAATTCGCCGAATTTGTTATTTCAATCAGGAAGTCAGTAATAGTAAATACAAGAAAGCTATTAAAGCTGCAAGCAGCGATCAAACAGTTTTCGCACATCTGGCGATATCTCCTCAAAAGTGGCAATTTTTACTGGTTTTTACTAAATAAACAACTTCCTGGCAATTTTGGAAACGCAACCTATATTACTTATTATTAAGTCTTGGCATGCTACGAATGTGTGTCAAATGTAATTTGCGTAAGACAAACTGTTCATGCACTTTAGGCTGAAACGTTGTGGCGCTGTAAAGCCTTTTTTCAACACTCACTTTATGAATTTAGACGTAAATTTTCACCAGTTCTGACGTGTGGAATTCTGTGACTTTTTTTCGACCAACAATGCACTTTTTTAAAAATTATATTACATTAATCAATTTCAAAAGGGTTCTACACTCCTTCTGTACTCGAGCCCTAATTGGTCAGTTTCCCTGTTGTGTCTTCAGGTCGACCGGATGTCCTTCCCATGTGGTTGCACTCGTGATGGCTGTGGTAATGCCGCTGGGCGTATTGAGTTCAACCCTCTACGTGTACGCACCCACTATCTCCACACTATCATGAAACTTGAGCAGCGAAACCTGTTGGGCGTCGGGTCTGGAGAAGTCTGCGTGGAAGAAGCTGATTTAGTTTCCTCACCATCTCTATCTCCCTTGGACTCGGATGTGGAAGTGGAAAGCCACAGCATTCAGGAACTGCACATGGAGCAGTGTGATAGCCTGGAGTATGAGAACGAAACTGCCGTGCTTCACCTGCAGAGTGCGGAGGAACGGGAAAGGAGACTAGAAGAAGAAGAACAACACATCAAGGAGGTGCAGACCACTGATCCAACCCTTTGCCTATTGGAGGGTGGGATGCAAGGAATGGATGGTGTTGGGGAAGTTCTCCTTGAAGGATCTTTTCCTGAAGGTGCCACCCTTCTGTGCATCACGGAGAACCGTGCGGATGAACAGAGTCAGCAGAGCCACCCCAAAGACAGTGCTTCTGTCCTCTACTATCAGGTAGGCCCTGTAGAAACGGCAGCGTTTGAAACCCTACGAAAAGTAGACGTCTTCAACGAATGTGGGGATCCTGAGATGGAAAGCATTCATCAGACACAAGAAACCTGCGGGCAGGATTCAGCCAATAGCTTTTCTGTTGATGGATCTTCATCTCTTAAGGATGGGATTGAAGAACAGCTTAGCCGTGAAAAGGCTTCATTTAATGGAGAATGCCTTGAAACATGCCTGGCACTGGAAGAAAAGGAAGTAAAACTTCCTCCAGAGGTCTAGGGCCCATCATCTCTGCAGATGTTTTGCACAAAGTTAGTCATTCAATTCAAAGAAAGCCTACTCCATGCAGTGCAATGTGTCACAAGACTGCATAATGTCATTACATGTGCAAGTAACCAGTTTCCTTCATGGCTTTGTATTCAATCACCTGGATATTAGCATGTACTGTATTTGAACTTTGAAGTAGGTTGTCTGTGACAAAACAAGATAATTAAACAGCAAAAATAGAATAATTTACTTAAGAAGTTAGAAGAAACGCAAGAACAGCTGAGATCCTGATGTGGCAAGTGTTTGTTACTTGATACTTACGGGGAAATGTGGCCTTTATGTTGAGGAGCAAGCATTTTCAGGATTATCCAGTGGCTTCAAATGGCCTTAACAGTGTGTAGAGTTTGGAACTGCAACAACCCAACAAGTATTTGACGATTGCAGGGTATTGTAATGCTACGAGCGCATCTAGCTGAAATGAGCGCATCGTTTTAAAATCTTGGTTAGTGTTTCTACTGAATGATCTGGCTTGATGTTTAAGATTTGTTACTTAACTATAGACTTGGTCGGACTGTGTTGTCGCTGGGAGCGTGGCCTTCGACGGAATGACCAGTGGGGAAAACAACTGTGATCCTTAGATCCTCATGAAAGAGGACAGGTGTATTTGATATCTCTTACACTCTCGGGCCACTTTATTGAGTATACCTTGCTAATACTGGGTTGGAACCCCTTTTGCCTTCAGAACTGCTTTAATCCTTCGTGGCATGGATTCAACAAAGCTACTGGAAACATTCCTCAGAGAATTTGGCCCATATTAACATGATGGCATCACGTAGTGTCTGCAGATTTGTCAGCTGCACATCCATGATGCAAATGGGGTTCCACCACATCCCAAAGGTGCTCTATTGGATTGAGATCTGGTGATTGTGGAGCGATTGGAGTACAGTGAACGGCTCCTCTCAAGAAACCTGTGAGCTGATTCGAGCTTTAGGACATGGAGTGTTATCCTACTGGAAGTAGCCATCAGAAGATGGGCACACTGTAGTCATAACAGGAAGGACATGGTCGCCACAACAGTAAAGTAGGCTGTGGCATTGACACAGTGGTACTAATGGGCCCAAAGTATGGCAAGAAACCCCCCCCGAACTGAACATGGTTTTATGTTGTTTACGCCAAAATCTGGCCCTGTCATGCGATAGTTGCAGCAGAAATATAAACTCGTCAGACCAGGCAATGTTTTCTCAATTTTCTGTTATCCAATTTTAGTGAGTCTGCGATTTGGAGCCTCAGTTTCCTGGTCTTAGCTCAGAGGCGTGTCACTGGTGTGGTCTTCTGCTGCTATAGCACATTCACTCCATGGCTCGATGTGTTGTCCTTTCAGAAATGCTCTTCTGCACACCTCGATTGTAACGAGTGTTTATTTGAGTTACAGTTGCTTTTCTATCAGCTCGAACCAGTCATTTTCACCCGCAGAACTGCCGCTTACTGGACATTTTCTCTTTTTTGGACTATTCTCCTATAAAGAGAACCACTACAGATGGCTGTGAATTAAAGTAGAGGCTTGGCCTGAGGCTTGGATTGAACCGTTGGTGTTGGTGCTGTGTGATTGGCTGAGTAGAAATTTCCGTTAATGCGCAGATGGACAGGTGTACCTAATAAAGTGGCCAGTGAGTGTTGTATGAAAGTTATTTTGCACTTCTCCTTGAATTTGAATTGGTAATCATGGGAAACACCCTTTCAGTCTTGTATTAAAGGAAAATTCACCATAATCATGACAATTTAGCCCCAACAAACATTTCCAGTATGTGTTTCCCTGTTGGATGTGACGTTTTTATGGCCACTCCCAGAAAATCAGACCAGATGTATGCAGTTTTGAATCATGGACGATAGTATAAATGTATTCCTCAAAATCCCAAAATGATGATTAGACAGTCAAGCCGTGAAAGCAAAGTTAGCAATAAATACAGGGCTAATGCTAATATTAAGAGAAGGAGTTGCTAATTTGGAACGAGGGTGACATTTGTAGCGTCCTTCTTGTGAAAAGACCTAACAATCCTGGAAATACTTGGTTTTCATGTACTGTAATAAGTGTTTTGCTAAGAGCTAGCATGAAGATGAGTGGAGAAAGCTGCTTGTTCTCTGTATGCACGCTGAAAACTTGATTCATTTGAACTCGCTGAAGGGGGGGTGGGGGGGGGGTCAGGAGTACGAATGAATGTGCAAATGTGTTGCACAAAAGTTGTACTGATTTATCTATGTCTTGACCTGAAACCGTTTCAAACTGTAGCCTCCCGGTTTGTGGACATTTATTTATTTAACACTGCTTTGTATTGTGTAGGGTGGAGACAACGTGAGTACTGTCATCTACAATCATTTATTTTTGTCAGTGCTTGTGTTTATTTCGTTGGAGCGAATGAAGCCGTTCACTTTTTTGCACATCAAGCCGTTAGAAATTGGTCGTAAATGATTTTGTAACTCGCTGTGATTTGGTTAGAATCTTCATTTGTACTGCACAAATACTAAGAAGAATATATTGTTTTTGGTTACTCTTATGACCAGCAAATGTTTTTTTATATATAGTCCTCATCACTATACAACTCTGCATTACGTCATTATTTTTAAGTGTTACATTAAAGAAGTTGTGGTTAAATTACAATGACATGAATTTCCGCATTTAAACCCTTCCAACTCCTTGCTGGTCCTCCCTTCCATTATCGATCACTCTCCCACGTCCTAATATTTCAGATCTTCTAAAAGTGTTAATAAAAGTTTATACATTTTTATGATTTCTACCTTCTATTTAATGTTAGCCTAATACACAATAATAATGTGATTGATAATTGGAAAAAAAAGTTATGTGGTTTTGCAAAACCACTTAAAAAAATAGACGAGAAGTTGTTCTATTATCTGTGAATTCTATAAGCGAAAGGTTTCCTGCTGATTTGTGAATCAACGTCAGCGAATACAGGGTTCTCTGTATTTCAAAAGGTGCTCTTATTTTGTATTTTACGTTTTATTTTGCACATTATCGGTTGTACATCCAAACTTCACTTTTTGTATCAATTCAAAAAGAGCAGGAGTAATGTCTTTTGTGGCAGTGGCAGTTAAAATGGCGGCAGCAGGTTGGTTTAGTGGCAGATGCAGCTAAATTAGGGGATACTCATTAGTCCGAGACATGCTTTTATGCTCCTGCAATGTTTTTCTTGCATTACTGGATTTATTTCGCTTGCGCTTCTCTCAGTAACTGCGAGATTATGTGCCACAGACTTGTAACAGCACCACGGTCATCTGCTGTTGTGTGGCTAAACGATACATTTGCGCATGTACAGTGGCAGCCGTTTGGTTTAGTGGAGCTCTCACTAAATTATTGATTAATTCTTCACGGAACGTCTACGGATTGACGGACAGGCATCTTCTCTTGATCTTCTCTTACTCAGCCAGACTTGGTACAATTGGATGCTTCTGCAGAGGTCCGGTACAGAAGCCCTTCCCATAGGTGGATCTCGTAACGAGATGGCGAAAGAGTATTGCATTCACAGTATCAACATAATAAAAGTTCTTTTTCTACTTCATAAAAGTGTTTTGAGGATCATAAATGGCTGAATGCTTTTCAACTTCGACGATAAGGCGATAAGTGTTGGCATCAAATAATTTTCTGTCCAATTGTAATATGCATTTCACCTCTTTATCTCTAAATTAATTGTTTAAAAAGAATGGAAAGTGGAATACAGTGGTACCTCAAAATACGAAATTCGTATCTCGAAGCAAGTTTTGCATGTAAAACGCCACAACAGAAGTTGAAAAAAAAAGGAAAACCAAGAAACATTTCTTGAATCCGTAAATCTACACATTGTTAATGTAATAAATTATAAAAGAATGAAAAACTGAATAAAATAAATGCAAAATAAGACACCAACACGAAACCAAAATCGTAAAAGAAATAACGGTTATAAAGTGGAATATGGTAGCGCAAGTTAAAAGAGAAACCTTAGGCTTTCATTTACAAACAGCAGTTTCCACTTCATAACTTAATGTTTTTAGGACATCGGGACTCTAGCCTTTACTACGACATATTATTGGTAATCTACACAATGTTTCACTTGATTTAAAGTGTTTTTGGTGTAATAATGATCACAGTTTCAGCATCTAGGGTATTCACCAGGACCCACAAGTGCCGCACAACATCACAACTTAACAAGTGGATAGGAGAGCAGAACTGTTGGTGAGTGTACTGCAGTCATGTGGCGCACAGCGTTGACATTTCAAATTTCAAAAATGTAGAATACGTATTTCTCAAATTGTGTTTTTCGTATCTTGGAATTTTTTTTTTTTCTCGAAGCAAAAATATTCATGAGAGAACTTTTGTATCTTGGAATTTTCACAACTTGAGGAACCACTGTATAGAGCTTTAAACTTAGAAATTGTTAACACTCATGTCTGACCGTTTAAAACAGTAACAGTTTTTTTATTTGATCACTTTTTTTGGCACAATTTGTGTGCATTTTTGCAGTCACACTTGCAGCACGTCAATCAATCGAGCCAATGCGTAAACCATATTTGCGCTTCGTAGATACTACGCATCCGGGGCGGATTGCTCTCAGTGTGCAAGCTCTCGTATGTTAACGTGTGTGTCGAAAAACAGACACAACGCAGTGGTAAATAGGCGTCAGGAGCCACTCATTTTGCTGCAGCTGCCACTTATTTTGCAATAGCTGCCACGTAAAGGTTTTACAACAAAAAAGCTGCATTGTAAATCTGCATACGTTATGCTTGAACCACATCTACACGAGCAAGAAGTATGCGTTTTAAATCTGACACATTTCAGTGTTTTATCCACTTTTTAGAAAGTCTCTTTCTGTTTACAGTTTGATCATGATGTACTGTTTTTGGTTACTGTTAATGTGAATTATGCCACTTCACATTCCTGCTCTCAATATGTGCTTTGTCGTAAAAGAAACTGACATTTCTTCAAGAAAATTGGTCAAATGCCATTGACCAAAATGCCTGAAGCACTGGTTGTTTTTCAACTTAAATCCATCATGGTCTAAAATCGGATAGCTTTTAAAAGGGGGCTACATGTTGTACAGCTAATACTTTAAAAAAAAACCTTCTTTTAAAGGTAATCAGGATTTAAGGCCACGTGTGTAACTGAAAATTGCTGTTATTTTATACTTTTGTTTGTTTGCGACTCCATGTTCGAATGAGGTGCTTTCTTAATAAGGCTGAATGGATGTGGATCTGTGCTGCGCGAATGAGTTATGCTAACTGTTGCTGAATTGTGCTAACTGTTGCCTATATGAAGGAAACACAAAGTTTTATACAATAAAATGTGGATGAAATAAAACCTTTTAAAAAAATCACACTTTTGTTCATTTTTGTTCTTCATATAAGACTCGGGCTATGTTTGAAATTTAGCCGTTGCTTCTGCGCTAACGTAGCTTGTGCTGCTTTGTATTGGACTAGATGTAACGTTAATCGATGCAATGTTTTAAAAATACGTAGCACTAAAAATAATTTCAAAACATAATTTGAATGTAGCAAGAATTAAATGTAGAAAATTACGTACAATCTAAATCAAATCTATATTCCCCCCTTTCATTTTCTCGAAGGGCTGGAGAGTGGTACAATCATTAGTGTCTGCAGGCAATCGTTAAGCATGGTGGTGGTTTCTTGAATGTTTGGGGCTGGATTTCTGTAAAATGGAGGTGGGGATTTATTTAATACTAATAGTTTTCTCAGTTGTGAGAGAAACAGGCAGATGCATCATCATACAATACATCACCCATAATGCAATACCATTAGGGCAGGGCTCTAGACTAACTTTTTGCACTGGTTGCACTGGTGCGCCTAAATTTTTTTCTTAGGTGCACCAGCACAAAAGTTAGGTGCACCCAAATTTTCAACTGCATCACATTTAACATTGCATTTTCACAAGTTCACTTTTTTTAGTTATCTATTTATTTTTTTTTTTAAATCACTGTCCATAGACAATATTGACTTGTAAATGATTAACTAACAACCTGGTCAAAATAAAGTTCTTTATTTGAAGCACAATTCTACAAGAAAGGTAACTAAAACTTACTGAAAAGGTGTTTAAAGTGCTTTACTGAGCTGAAATTTTAACTTTAAACCGATTTTGGTCCCTAAGAGCAGCAAATACAAATAAAAACGATAATACCATTTACTACCCAGATCAAGAGTTTATAATGCAGCCTATTTATTTATTTTTTCATTTCTAAGTATCAGAATATTATGGTTAATGCAGTAACGAGACGGTAGGCATATTATTGACATAGGC
>SRMA01024727.1:0-12740 GCA_007224835.1 Danionella cerebrum | reverse complement strand
GCACTGCAGTATGGAAGTTCAGTGTCATCTATTGTCTTTAAACGCTTGGAAATGAGAAACTGATTCCACACAGAAGAAAAGTGTAAAAACAGGACAGTAAAAGCTAGAGCATCAAGCTTACTGTTCTTATTGGCAAGTTAGTCATCTTAGAGACTGTATAGCTGCATTAGATCTTGTTTGTTTTAGTAATAAAGTACAATTTAATCAGTTCTTTCTTTTGACTATGGGGACTTTTTTAGCACATGTTACATCTTAACTTGAAAAGTTTAACGACAGAACAGTAAAAGCATGCACATCATGTTCTTAAGTCTTGATGTGATGTTTGGCAATCTTAAAAGGACTATAATCTTCCTAGAACTCATGCACTGCAGTTTGGAAGTTCAGTGTTATCTGTTGTCTTTAAACGCTTGGAAATGAGAAACTGATTCCACACAGAAGAAAAGTGTTAAAACAGGACAGTAAAAGCTAGAGCATCAAGCTTACTGTTCTTATTGCAAGTTAGTCATCTTAGAGAGTGTATAGCTGCATTAGATCTTGTTTGTTTTAGTAATAAAGTACAATTTTAATCATTTCTTTCTTTTTGACTCTGGGGACTTTTTTAGCATGTGTTTTATCTTAACTGGAAAAGTTTAACGACAGAACAGTAAAAGCATGCACATCATGTTCTTTAAGTCTTGATGTGATGTTTGGCAATCTTAAAAGGATCATAATCTTCCTAGAACTCATGCACTGCAGTATGGAAGTTCAGTGTCATCTGTTGTCTTTAAACGCTTGGAAATGAGAAACTGATTCCCCACAGAAGAAAAGTGTTAAAACAGGACAGTAAAAGCTAGAGCATCAAGCTTACTGTTCTTATTGGCAAGTTAGTCATCTTAGAGACTGTATAGCTGCATTAGATCTAGTTTGTTTTAGTAATAAAGTACAATTTTAATCATTTCTTTCTTTTGACTCTGAGGACTTTTTTAGCATGTGTTTTATCTTATCTTGAAAAGTTTAACGACAGAACAGTAAAAGCATGCACATCATGTTCTTTAAGTCTTGATGTGATGTTTGGCAATCTTAAAAGGACTATAATCTCCCTAGAACTCATGCACTGCAGTATGGAAGTTCAGTGTCATCTATTATCTTTAAACGCTTGGAAATGAGAAACTGATTCCACACAGAAGAAAAGTGTTAAAACAGGACAGTAAAAGCTAGAGCATCAAGCTTACTGTTCTTATTGGCAAGTTAGTCATCTTAGAGAGTGTATAACTGCATTAGATCTTGTTTGTTTTAGTAATAAAGTACAATTTTAATCAGTTCTTTCTTTTTGACTCTGGGGACTTTTTTAGAAAATGTTACATCTTAACTTGAAAAGTTTAACGACAGAACAGTAAAAGCATGCACATCATGTTCTTTAAGTCTTAATGTGATGTTTGGCACGCTTAAAAGGACTATAATCTTCCTAGAACTCATGCACTGCAGTATGGAAGTTCAGTGTCATCTGTTGTCTTTTAACGCTTGGAAATGAGAAACTGATTCCACACAGAAGAAAAGTGTTAAAACAGGACAGTAAAAGCTAGAGCATCAAGCTTACTGTTCTTATTGGCAAGTTAGTCATCTTAGAGAGTGTATAGCTGCATTAGATCTTGTTTGATTTAGTAATAAAGTACAATTTTAATCAGTTCTTTCTTTTTGACTCTGGGGACTTTTTTAGCACATGTTACATCTTAACTTGAAAAGTTTAACGACAGAACAGTAAAAGCACGCACATCATGTTCTTAAAGTCTTGATGTGATGTTTGGCAATCTTAAAAGGACTATAATCTTCCTAGAACTCATGCACTGCAGTATGGAAGTTTCAGTGTCATCTGTTGTCTTTAAACGCTTGGAAATAAGAAACTGATTCCACACAGAAGAAAAGTGTTAAAACAGGACAGTAAAAGCTAGAGCATCAAGCTTACTTTTCTTATTGGCAAGTTAGTCATCTTAGAGAATGTATAGCTGCATTAGATCTTGTTTGTTTTAGTAATAAGTACAATTTTAATCAGTTCTTTCTTTTTGACTCTGGGGACTTTTTTTAGCACATGTTACATCTTAACTTGAAAAGTTTAACGACAGAACAGTAAAAGCATGCACATCATGTTCTTTAAGTCTTGAAGTGATGTTTGGCAATCTTAAAAGGACTATAATCTTCCTAGAACGCATGCAGTGCAGTATGGAAGTTCAGTGTCATCTGTTGTCTTTAAACGCTTGGAAATGAGAAACTGATTCCACACAGAAGAAAAGTGTTAAAACAGGACAGTAAAAGCTTAGAGCATCAAGCTTACTGTTCTTATTGGCAAGTTAGTCATCTTAGAGACTGTATAGCCGCATTAGATCTTGTTTGTTTTAGTAATAAAGTACAATTTTAATCAGTTCTTTCTTTTTGACTCTGGGGACTTTTTTAGCACATGTTACATCTTAACTTGAAAAGTTTAACGACAGAACAGTAAAGCATGCACATCATGTTCATTAAGTCTTGATGTGATGTTTGGCAATCTTAAAAGGACTATAATCTTCCTACAACTTATGCACTGCAGTATGGAAGTTCAGTGTCATCTATTGTCTTTAAACGCTTGGAAATGAGAAACTGATTCCACACAGAAGAAAAGTGTTAAAACAGGACAGTAAAAGCTAGAGCATCAAGCTTACTGTTCTTATTGGCAAGTTAGTCATCTTAGAGACTGTATAGTTGCATTAGATCTTGTTTGTTTTAGTAATAAAGTACAATTTTAATCAGTTCTTTCTTTTTGATTCTGGGGACTTTTTAGCACATGTTACATCTTAACTTGAAAAGTTTAACGACAGAACAGTAAAAGCATGCACATCATGTTCATTAAGTCTTGATGTGATGTTTGGCAATCTTAAAAGGACTATAATCTTCCTAGAACTCATGGACTGCAGTATGGAAGTTCAGTGTTATCTGTTGTCTTTAAACGCTTGGAAATGAGAAACTGATTCCACACAGAAGAAAGTGTTAAAACAGGACAGTAAAAGCTAGAGCATCGAGCTTACTTTTCTTATTGGCAAGTTAGTTATCTTAGAGAGTGTATAGCTGCATTAGATCTTGTTTGTTTTAGTAATAAAGTACAATTTTAATCATTTTTTTCTTTTTGACTCTGGGGACTTTTTTAGCACATGTTACATCTTAACTTGAAAAGTTTAACGACAGAACAGTAAAAGCATGCACATCATGTTCTTGAAGGCTTGATGTGATGTTTGGCAATCTTAAAAGGACTATAATCTTCCTAGAACTCATGCACTGCAGTATGGAAGTTCAGTGACATCTATTGTCTTTAAACGCTTGGAAATGAGAAACTGATTCCACACAGAAGAAAAGTGTTAAAACAGGACAGTAAAAGCTAGAGCATCAAGCTTACTTCTCTTATTGGCAAGTTAGTCATCTTAGAGAGTGTATAGCTGCATTAGATCTTGTTTGTTTTAGTAATAAAGTACAATTTTAATCAGTTCTTTCTCTTTGACTCTGGGGACTTTTTTAGCACATGTTACATCTTAACTTGAAAAGTTTAACGACAGAACAGTAAAAGCATGCACATCATGTTCCTTAAGTCTTGATGTGATGTTTGGCAATCTTAAAAGGACTATAATCTTTCTAGAACTCATGCACTGCAGTCTGGAAGTTCAGTGTCATTTGTTGTCTTTAAACGCTTGGAAATGAGAAACTGATTCCACACAGAAGAAAAGTGTTAAAACAGGACAGTAAAAGCTAGAGCATCAAGCTTACTTTTCTTATTGGCAAGTTAGTCGTCTTAGAGAGTGTATAGCTGCATTAGATCTTGTTTGTTTTAGTAATAAAGTACAATTTTAATCATTTCTTTCTTTTTGACTCTGGGGACTTTTTTAGCATGTGTTTTATCTTAACTTGAAAAGTTTAACGACAGAACAGTAAAAGCATGCACATCATGTTCTTTAAGTCTTGATGTGATGTTTGGCAATCTTAAAAGGACTATAATCTCCTAGAACTCATGCACTGCAGTATGGAAGTTCAGTGTCATCTGTTGTCTTTAAACGCTTGGAAATGAGAAACTGATTCCACACAGAGGAAAAGTGTTAAAACAGGACAATAAAAGCTAGAACTTCAAGCTTACTGTTCTTATTGGCAAGTTAGTCATCTTAGAGAGTGTATAGCTGCATTAGATCTTGTTTGATTTAGCAATAAAGTACAATTTTAATCAGTTCTTTCTTTTTGACTCTGGGGACTTTTTTAGCACATGTTACATCTTAACTTGAAAAGTTTAACGACAGAACAGTAAAAGCATGCACATCATGTTTTTAAAGTCTTGATGTGATGTTTGGCAATCTTAAAAGGACTATAATCTTCCTAGAACTCATGCACTGCAGTATGGAAGTTCAGCGTCATCTATTGTCTTTAAACGCTTGGAAATGAGAAACTGATTCCACACAGAAGAAAAGTGTTAAAACAGGACAGTAAAAGCTAGAGCATCAAGCTTACTTTTCTTATTGGCAAGTTAGTCATCTCAGAGAGTGTATAGCTGCATTAGATCTTGTTTGTTTTAGTAATAAAGTACAATTTTAATCATTTCTTTCTTTTTGACTCTGGGGACTTTTTTAGCATGTGTTTTATATCTTAACTTGAAAAGTTTAACGACAGAACAGTAAAAGCATGCACATCATGTTCTGTAAGTCTTGATGTGATGTTTGGCAATCTTAAAAGGACTATAATCTTCCTAGAACTCATGCACTGCAGTATGGAAGTTCAGTGTCATCTGTTGTCTTTAAACGCTTGGAAATGAGAAACTCATTCCACACAGAAGAAAAGTGTTAAAACAGGACAGTAAAAGCTAGAGCATCAAGCTTACTGTTCTTATTGGCAAGATAGTCATCTTAGAGACTGTATAGCTGCATTAGATCTTGTTTGTTTTAGTAATAAAGTACAATTTTTAATCAGTTCTTTTTTTTGACTCTGGGGACTTTTTTAGCACATGTTACATCTTAACTTAAAAAGTTTAACGACAGAACAGTAAAAGCATGCACATCATGTTCATTAAATCTTGATGTGATGATTGGCAATCTTAAAAGGACTATAATCTTCCTAGAACTCATGCACTGCAGTATGGAAGTTCAGTGTCATCTTGTTGTCTTTAAACGCTTGGAAATGAGAAACTGATTCCACACAGAAGAAAAGTGTTAAAACAGGACAGTAAAAGCTAGAGCATCAAGCTTACTTTTCTTATTGGCAAGTTAGTCATCTTAGAGAGTGTATAGCTGCATTAGATCTTGTTTGTTTTAGTAATAAAGTACAATTTTAATCAGTTCTTTCTTTTTGACTCTGGGGACTTTTTTAGCACATGTTACATCTTAACTTGAAAAGTTTAACGACAGAACAGTAAAAGCATGCACATCATGTTCATTAAGTCTTGATGTGATGTTTGGCAATCTTAAAAGGACTATTATCTCCCTAGAACTCATGCAATGCAGTATGGAAGTTCAGTGTCATCTGTTGTCTTTAAACGCTTGGAAATGAGAAACTGATTCCTAACAGAAGAAAAGTGTTAAAACAGGACAGTCAAAGCTAGAACATCAAGCTTACTGTTCTTATTGGTAAGTTAGTCATCTTAGAGAGTGTATAACTGCATTAGATCTTGTTTGTTTTAGTAATAAAGTACAATTTTAATCAGTTCTTTCTTTTTGACTCTGGGGACTTTTTAGCATGTGTTTTATCTTAACTTGAAAAGTTTAACGACAGAACAGTAAAAGCATGCACATCATGTTCTTTAAGTCTTGATGTGATGTTTGGCAACCTTAAAAGGACTATAATCTTCCTAGAACTCATGCACTGCAGTATGGAAGTTCAGTGTCATCTGTTGTCTTTAACGCTTGGAAATGAGAAACTGATTCCACACAGAAGAAAAGTGTTAAAACAGGACAGTAAAAGCTAGAGCATCAAGCTTACTGTTCTTATTGGCAAGTTAGTCATCTTAGAGAGTGTATAGGTGCATTAGATCTTGTTTGTTTTAGTAATAAAGTACAATTTTAATCATTTCTTTCTTTTTGACTCTGGGGACTTTTTTAGCATGTATTTTATCTTAACTTGAAAAGTTTAAAGACAGAACAGTAAAAGCATGCACATCATGTTCTTTAAGTCTTGATGTGATGTTTGGCAATCTTAAAAGGACTATAATCTTCCTAGAACTCACACACTGCAGTATGGAAGTTCAGTGTCATCTGTTGTCTTTAAACGCTTGGAAATGAGAAACTGATTCCACACAGAAGAAAAGTGTTAAAACAGGACAGTAAAAGCTAGAGCATCAAACTTACTGTTCTTACTGGCAAGTTAGTCATCTTAGAGAGTGTATAGCTGCATTAGATCTTGTTTGATTTAGTAATAAAGTACAATTTTAATCAGTTCTTTCTTTTTGACTCTGGGGACTTTTTTAGCACATGTTACATCTTAACTTGAAAAGTTTAACGACAGAACAGTAAAAGCATGCACATCATGTTCTTAAAGTCTTGATGTGATGTTTGGCAATCTTAAAAGGACTATAATCTTCCTAGAACTCATGCACTGCAGTATGGAAGTTCAGTGTCATCTATTGTCTTTAAACGCTAGGAAATGAGAAACTGATTCCACACAGAAGAAAAGTGTTAAAACAGGACAGTAAAAGCTAGAGCATCAAGCTTACTGTTCTTATTTACAAGTTAGTCATCTTAGAGACTGTATAGCTGCATTAGATCTTGTTTGTTTTAGTAATAAAGTACAATTTTAATCATTTCTTTCTTATTGACTCTGGGGACTTTTTTAGCATGTGTTTTATCTTAACTTGAAAAGTTTAACGACAGAACAGTAAAAGCATGCACAATCATGTTCTTTAAGTCTTGATGTGATGTTTGGCAATCTAAAAAGGACTATAATCTTCCTAGAACTCATGCACTGCAGTATGGAAGTTCAGTGTCATCTGTTGTCTTTAAACGCTTGGAAATGAGAAACTGATTCCACACAGAAGAAAAGTGTTAAAACAGGACAGTAAAAGCTAGAGCATCAAGTTTACTGTTCTTATTGGCAAGTTAGTCATCTTAGAGAGTGTATAGCTGCATTAGATCTTTTTTGTTTTTGTAATAAAGTACAATTTTAATCAGTTCTTTCTTTTTGACTCTGGGGACTTTTTTAGCACATGTTACATCTTAACTTGAAAAGTTTAACGACAGAACAGTAAAAGCATGCACATCATGTTCTTTAAGTCTTGAAGTGATGTTTGGCAATTTTAAAAGGACTATAATCTTCCTAGAACTCATGCACTGCAGTATGGAAGTTCAGTGTCATCTATTGTCTTTTAACGCTTGGAAATGAGAAACTGATTCCACACAGAAGAAAAGTGTTAAAACAGGACAGTAAAAGCAAGAGCATCAAGCTTACTGTTCTTATTGGCAAGTTAGTCATCTTAGAGACTGTATAGCTGCATTAGATCTTGTTTGTTTTAGTAATAAAGTATAATTTTAATCATTTCTTTCTTTTTGACTCTGGGGACTTTTTTAGCATGTGTTTTATCTTAATTTGAAAAGTTTAACGACAGAACAGTAAAAGCATGCACATCATGTTCTTTAAGTCTTGATGTGATGTTTGGCAATCTTAAAAGGACTATAATCTTCCTAGAACTCATGCACTGCAGTATGGAAGTTCAGTGTCATCTATTGCCTTTAAACGCTTGGAAATGAGAAACTGATTCCACACAGAAGAAAAGTGTTAAAACAGGACAGTAAAAGCTAGAACATCAAGCTTACTGTTCTTATTGGCAAGTTAGTCATCTTAGAGAGTGTATAACTGCATTAGATCTTGTTTGTTTTAGTAATAAAGTACAATTTTAATCAGTTCTTTCTTTTTGACTCTGGGGACTTTTAGCACATGTTACATCTTAACTTGAAAAGTTTAACGACAGAACAGTAAAAGCATGCACATCATGTTCTTTAAGTCTTGATGTGATGTTTGGCAATCTTACAACGACTATAATCTTCCTAGAACTCATGCACTGCAGTATGGAAGTTCAGTGTCATCTGTTGTCTTTAAACGCTTGGAAATGAGAAACTGATTCCACACAGAAGACAAGTGTTAAAACAGGACAGTAAAAGCTAGAGCATCAAGCTTACTTTTCTTATTGGCAAGTTAGTCATCTTAGAGAGTGTATAGCTGCATTAGATCTTGTCTGATTTAGTAATAAAGTACAATTTTAATCAGTTCTTTCTTTTTGACTCTGGGGACTTTTTTTTTTTTTTTTTTATCTTAACTTGAAAAGTTTAACGACAGAACAGTAAAAGCATTGCACATCATGTTCTTTAAGTCTTGATGTGATGTTTGGCAATCTTAAAAGGACTATAATCTTCCTAGAACTCATGCACTGCAGTATGAAGTTCAGTGTCATCTGTTGTCTTTAAACGCTTGGAAATGAGAAACTGATTCCACACAGAAGACAAGTGTTAAAACAGGACAGTAAAAGCTAGAGCATCAAGCTTACTGTTCTTATTGGCAAGTTAGTCATCTTAGAGAGCGTATAGCTGCATTAGATCTTGTTTGTTTTAGTAATAAAGTACAATTTAATCATTTCTTTCTTTTTGACTCTGGGGACTTTTTTAGCACATGTTACATCTTAACTTGAACAGCTTAACGACAGAACAGTAAAAGCATGCACATCATGTTCTTTAAGTCTTGATGTGATGTTTGACAATCTTTAAAGGACTATAATCTTCCTAGAACTCATGCACTGCAGTATGGAAGTTCAGTGTCATCTATTGTCTTTAAACCCTTGGAAATGAGAAACTGATTCCACACAGAAGAAAAGTGTTAAACAGGACAGTAAAAGCTAGAGCATCAAGCTTACTGTTCTTATTGGCAAGTTAGTCATCTTAGAGAGTGTATAGCCGCATTAGATCTTGTTTGATTTAGTAATAAAGTACAATTTTAATCAGTTCTTTCTTTTTGACTCTGGGGACTTTTTTAGCACGTGTTTTATCTTAACTCGAAAAGTTTAACGACAGAACAGTAAAAGCATGCACATCATGTTCTTTAAGTTTTGATGTGATGTTTGGCAATCTTAAAAGGACTATAATCTTCCTAGAACTCATGCACTGCAGCATGGAAGTTCAGTGTCATCTGTTGTCTTTAAACGCTTGGAAATGAGAAACTGATTCGACACAGAAGAAAAGTGTTAAAACAGGACAGTAAAAGCTAGAGCATCAAGCTTACTGTTCTTATTGGCAAGTTAGTCATCTTAGAGACTGTGTAGCTGCATTAGATCTTGTTTGTTTTAGTAATAAAGTACAATTTTAATCAGTTCTTTCTTTTGACTCTGGGGACGTTTTTAGCACATGTTACATCTTAACTTGAAAAGTTTAACGACAGAACAGTGAAAGCATGCACATCATGTTCTTTAAGTCTTGATGTGATGTTTGGCAATCTTAAAAGGACTATAAACTTTCTAGAACTCATGCACCGCAGTATGGAAGTTCAGTGTCATCTGTTGTCTTTAAACGCTTGGAAATGAGAAACTGATTCCACACAGAAGAAAAGTGTTAAAACAGTACAGTAAAAGCTAGAGCATCAAGCTTACTGTTCTTATTGGCAAGTTAGTCATCTTAGAGGCTGTATAGCTGCATTAGATCTTGTTTGTTTTAGTAATAAAGTACAATTTTAATCAGTTCTTTCTTTTTGAATCTGGGGACTTTTTTAGCACATGTTACATCTTAACTTGAAAAGTTTAACGACAGAACAGTAAAAGCATGCGCATCATGTTCTTAAAGTCTTGATGTGATGTTTGGCAATCTTAAAAGGACTATAATCTTCCTAGAACTCATGCAGTGCAGTGTGGAAGTTCAGTGTCATCTGTTGTCTTTAAACGCTTGGAAATGAGAAACTGATTCCACACAGAAGAAAAGTGTTAAAACAGGACAATAAAAGCTAGAGCATCAAGCTTACTTCTCTTATTGGCAAGTTAGTCATCTTAGAGAGTGTATAGCTGCATTAGATCTTGTTTGTTTTAGTAATAAAGTACAATTTTAATCATTTCTTTCTTATTGACTTTGGGGACTTTTTTAGCATGTGTTTTATCTTAACTTGAAAAGTTTAACGACAGAACAGTAAAGGCATGCACATCGTGTTCTTTAAGTCTTGATGTGATGTTTGGCAATCTTAAAAGGACTATAATATTCCTAGAACTCATGCACTGCAGTATGGAAGTTCAGTGTCATCTATTGTCTTTAAACGCTTGGAAATGAGAAACTGATTCCACACAGAAGAAAAGTGTTAAAACAGGACAGTAAAAGCTAGAGCATCAAGCTTACTTTTCTTATTGGCAAGTTAGTCATCTTAGAGAGTGTATAGCTGCATTAGATCTTGTTTGTTTTAGTAATAAAGTACAATTTTAATCAGTTCTTTCTTTTTGACTCTGGGGACTTTTTTAGCACATGTTACATCTTAACTTGAAAAGTTTAACGACAGAACAGTAAAAGCATGCACATCATGTTCTTTAAGTCTTGATGTGATGTTTGGCAATCTTAAAAGGACTATAATCTTCCTAGAACTCATGCACTGCAGTATGGAAGTTCAGTGTCATCTGTTGTCTTTAAACGCTTGGAAATGAGAAACTGATTCCACACAGAAGAAAAGTGTTAAAACAGGACAGTAAAAGCTAGAGCATCAAGCTTACTGTTCTTATTGGCAAGTTAGTCATCTTAGATAGTGTATAGCTGCATTAGATCTTGTTTAATTTAGTAATAAAGTACAATTTTAATCAGTTCTTTCTTTTTGACTCTGGGACTTTTTTAGCACATGTTACATCTTAACTTGAAAAGTTTAACGACAGAACAGTAAAAGCATGCACATCATGTTCATTAAGTCTTGATGTGATGTTTGGCAATCTTAAAAGGACTATAACCTTAGTAGAACTCATGCACTGCAGTATGGAAGTTCAGTGTCATCTGTTGTCTTTAAACGCTTGAAAATGATAAACTGATTTCACACAGAAGAAAAGTGTTAAAACAGGACAGTAAAAGCTAGAGCATCAAGCTTACTGTTCTTATTGGCAAGTTAGTCATCTTAGAGACTGTATAGCTGCATTAGGTCTTGTTTGTTTTAGTAATAAAGTACAATTTTAATCACTTCTTTTTTTTGACTCTGGGGACTTTTTTAGCACATGTTACATCTTAACTTGAAAAGTTTAACGACAGAACAGAAAAAGCATGCACATCATGTTCTTTAAGTCTTGAAGTGATGTTTGGCAATCTTAAAAGGACTATAATCTTCCTAGAACTCATGCACTGCAGTATGGAAGTTCAGTGTCACCTATTGTCTTTAAACGCTTGGAAATGAGAAACTGATTCCACACAGAAGAAAAGTGTTAAAACAGGACAGTAAAAGCCAGAGCATCGAGCTTACTTTTCTTATTGGCAAGTTAGTCATCTTAGAGAGTGTATAGCTGCATTAGATCCTGTTTGTTTTAGTAATAAAGTACAATTTTAATCATTTCTTTCTTTTTGACTCTGGGGACTTTTATAGCATGTGTTTTATCTTAACTTGAAAAGTTTAACGACAGAACAGTAAAAGCATGCACATCATGTTCTTTTAGTCTTGATGTGATGTTTGGCAATCTTAAAAGGACTATAATCTTCCTACAACTTATGCACTGCAGTATGGAAGTTCAGTGTCATCTGTTGTCTTTAAACGCTGGAAATGAGAAACTTATTCCACACAGAAGAAAAGTGTTAAAACAGGACAATAAAAGCTAGAAGTTCAAGCTTACTGTTCTTATTAGCAAGTTAGTCATCTTAGAGAGTGTATAACTGCATTAGATCTTGTTTGTTTTAGTAATAAAGTACAATTTTAATCAGTTCTTTCTTTTTGACTCTGGGGACTTTTTTTTTACTTGTTACATCTTAACTTGAAAAGTTTAACGACAGAACAGTAAAAGCATGCACATCATGTTCATTAAGTCTTGATGTGATGATTGGCAATCTTAAAAGGACTATAATCTTCCTAGAACTCATGCACTGCAGTATGGAAGTTCAGTGTCATCTGTTGTCTTTAAACGCTTGGAAATGAGAAACTGATTCCACACAGAAGAAAAAGTGTTAAAACAGGACAGTAAAAGCTAGAGCATCAAGCTTACTTTTCCTATTGGCAAGTTAGTCATCTTAGAGACTGTATAGCTGCATTAGATCTTGTTTGTTTTAGTAATAAAGTACAATCTTAATCAGTTCTTTCTTTTTGACTCTGGGGACTTTTTTAGCACATGTTACATCTTAATTTGAAAAGTTTAACGACAGAACAGTAAAAGCATGCACATCATGTTCATTAAGTCTTGATGTGATGTTTGGCAATCTTAAAAGGACTATAATCTTAGTAGAAGTCATGCACTGCAGTATGGAAGTTCAGTGTCATCTGTTGTCTTTAAACGCTTGGAAATGAGAAACTGATTCCACACAGAAGACAAGTGTTAAACCAGGACAGTAAAAGCTAGAGCATCAAGCTTACTGTTCTTATTGGCAAGTTAGTCATCTTAGAGAGCGTATAGCTGCATTAGATCTTGTTTGATTTAGTAATAAAGTACAATTTTAATCAGTTCTTTCTTTTTGACTCTGGGGACTTTTTTAGCACATGCTACATCTTAACTTGAAAAGTTTAACGACAGAACAGTAAAAGCATGCACATCATGTTCTTAAAGTCTTGATGTGATGTTTGGCAATCTTAAGAGC
>SRMA01024724.1:0-14655 GCA_007224835.1 Danionella cerebrum | reverse complement strand
AAAAGTGCGATGTCAAAATACAGATCATGTGATGCCAGCGCATCATTTTGAGCAGTTTCATTGTGTTAAAAGGCATCTCAGAAAGAGAATAAAATAATCTGAAATCGTGCGCTACACTTCCGAAGCGTAGATTGATCCATAGTTCTCAAGAACCGGAAAAAGAGCAAATATTCCTTTAAAAAGTGCCATGTCAAAATACAGATCATGTGATGCCAGCGCATCATTTTGAGCAGTTTTTATTGTGTTAAAAGGCATCTCAGAAAGAGAATAAAATAATCTGAAATCATGCGCTCCACTTCCCAAGTGTAGATTGATCCATAGTTCTCAAGAACCGGAAAAAGAGCAAATATTCCGTTAAAAAGTGCCATGTAAAAAATACAGATCATGTGATGCCAGCGCATCATTTTGAGCAGTTTTATTGTGTTAAAAGGCATCTCAGAAAGAGAATAAAATAATCTGAAATCATGCGCCAAACTTCCGAAGTGTAGATTGATCCATAGTTCTCAAGAACCGGAAAAAGAGCAAATATTCCGTCAAAAGTGCCATGTCAAAATACAGATCATGTGATGCCAGCGCATCATTTTGAGCAGTTTTATTGTGTTAAAAGGCATCCTAGAAAGAGAATAAAATAATCTGAAATCATGCGCTACACTTCCGAAGTGTAGATTGATCCATAGTTCTCAAGAACCGGAAAAAGAGCAAATATACAAAAAAAAAGTGCCATGTCAAAATACAGATCATGTGATGCCAGCGCATCATTTTGAGCAGTTTTATTGTGTTAAAAGGCATCTCAGAAAGAGAATAAAATAATCTGAAATCATGCTACACTTCCGAAGTGTAGATTGATCCATAGTTCTCAAGAACCGGAAAAAGAGCAAATATTCCGTCAAAAAGTGCCATGTCAAAGTACAGATCATGTGATGCCAGTGCATCATTTTGAGCAGTTTTATTGTGTTAAAAGGCATCTCAGAAAGAGAATAAAATAATCTGAATCATGCGCTACACTTCCGAAGTGTAGATTGATCCATAGTTCTCAAGAACCGGAAAAAGAGCAAATATTCCGTCAAAAAGTGCCATGTCAAAATACAGATCATGTGATACCAGCGGATCATTTTGAGCAGTTTTATTGTGTTAAAAGGCATCTCAGAAAGAGAATAAAATAATCTGAAATCATGCGCTACACTTCCGAAGTGTAGATTGATCCATAGTTCTCAAGAACCGGAAAAAGAGCAAATATTCCGTTAAAAAGTGCCATGTCAAAATATAGATCATGTGATGCCAGCGCATCATTTTGAGCAGTTTTATTGTGTTAAAAGGCATCTCAGAAAGAGAATAAATAATCTGAAATCATGCGCTACACTTCCGAAGTGTAGATTGATCCATAGTTTCAAGAACCGGAAAAAGAGCAAATATTCCGTCAAAAAGTGCCATGTCAAAATACAGATCATGAGATGCCAGCGCATCATTTTGAGCAGTTTTATTGTGTTAAAAGGCATCTCAGAAAAGAGAATAAAATAATCTGAAATCATGCGCTACACTTCCGAAGTGTAGATTGATCCATAGTTCTCAAGAACCGGAAAAGAGCAAATATTCCGTCAAAAAGTGCCATGTCAAAATACAGATCATGTGATGCCAGCGCATCATTTTGAGCATTTTTATTGTGTTAAAAGGCATCTCAGAAAGAGAATAAAATAATCTGGAAACATGCGCTACACTTCCGAAGTGTAGATTGATCCATAGTTCTCAAGAACCGGAAAAAGAGCAAATATTCCGCTAAAAGTGCCATGTCAAAATACAGATCATGTGATGCCAGCGCATCATTTTGAGCAGTTTTATTGTGTCAAAAGGCATCTCAGAAAAAGAATAAAATAATCTGAAATCATGCGCTACACTTCCGAAGTGTAGATTGATCCATAGTTCTCAAGAACCGGAAAGAGCAAATATTCCGTCAAAAAGTGCCATGTCAAAATACAGATCATGTGATGCCAGCGCATCATTTTTGGCAGTTTTATTGTGTTAAAAGGCATCTCAGAAAGAGAATAAAATAATCTGAAATCATGCGCTACACTTCCGAAGTGTAGATTGATCCATAGTTCTCAAGAACCGGAAAAAGAGCCAATATTCCGCCAAAAAGTGCCATGTCAAAATACAGATCATGTGATGCCAGCGCATCATTTGGAGCAGTTTTATTGTGTTAAAAGGCATCTCAGAAAGAGAATAAAATAATCTGAAATCATGCGCTACACTTCCGACGCGTAGATTGATCCATAGTTCTCAAGAACCGGAAAAAGAGCAAATATTCCGTCAAAAAGTGCCATGTCAAAATACAGATCATGTGATGCCAGCCCATCATTTTGAGCAGTTTTATTGTGTTAAAAGGCATATCGGAAAGAGAATAAAATAATCTGAAATCATGCGCTACACTTCCGAAGTGTAGATTGATCCATAGTTCTCAAGAACCGGAAAAAGCGCAAATATTCCGTCCAAAAGTGCCATGTCAAAATACAGATCATGTGATGCCAGCGCATCATTTTGACCAGTTTTATTGTGTCAAAAGGCATTTCAGAAAGAGAATAAAATCATCTGAAATCATGCGCTACACTATAGATGTTCAGTTTGATCCATAGTTCTCAAGAACCGAAAAAGAGCAAATATTCCGTCAAAAAGTGCCATGTCAAAATACAGATCATGTGATGCCAGCGATCATTTTGAGCAGTTTTATTGTGTTAAAAGGCATCTCAGAAAGAGAATAAAATAATCTGAAATCATGCGCTACACTTCCGAAGTGTAGATTGATCCATAGTTCCCAAGAACCGGGAAAAGAGCAAATATTCCGTCAAAAAGTGCCATGTCAAAATACAGATCATGTGATGCCAGCGCATCATTTTTAGCAGTTTTATTGTTTTAAAAGGCATCTCAGAAAGAGAATAAAATAATCTGAAATCATGCGCTACACTTCCGAAGTGTAGATTGATCCATAGTTCTAAGAACCGGAAAAAGAGCAAATATTCCGTCAAAAAGTGCCATGTCAAAATACAGATCATGTGATGCCAGCGCATCATTTTGAGTAGTTTTATTGTGTTAAAAGGCATCTCAGAAAAAGAATAAACACATCTGAAATCATGCGCTACACTATAGAAGTTTAGTTTATCCATATTCTCAAGAACCGGGAAACCGAGCAAATATTCTGTCAAAAAGTGCAATGTCAAAATACAGATCATGTGATGCCAGCGCATCATTTTGAGCAGTTTTATTGTGTTAAAAAGGCATCTCAGAAAGAGAATAAAATAATCTGAAATCATGCGCTACACTTCCGAAGTGTAGATTGATCCATAGTTCTCAAGAACCGAAAAAAGAGCAAATATTCCGTTAAAAAGTGCCATGTCAAAATACAGATCATGTGATGCCAGCGGCTCATTTTGAGCAGTTTTATTGTGTTAAAAGGCATCTCAGA
This sequence comes from Danionella cerebrum, assembly GCA_007224835.1. NCBI lineage: Eukaryota > Metazoa > Chordata > Actinopteri > Cypriniformes > Danionidae > Danionella > Danionella cerebrum. The sequence goes on along the minus strand of SRMA01024724.1, from coordinate 11,201 downwards.
AAGAGAATAAAATAATCTGAAATCATGCGCTACACTTCCGAAGTGTAGATTGATCCATAGTTCTCAAGAACCGGAAAAAGAGCAAATATTCCGTTAAAAAGTGCCATGTCCAAATACAGATCATGTGATGCCAGCGCATCATTTTGAGCAGTTTTATTTTGTTAAAAGGCATCTCAGAAAGAGAATAAAATAATCTGAAATCATGCGCTACACTTCCGAAGTGTAGATTGATCTATAGTTCTCAAGAACCGGAAAAAGAGCAAATATTCCGCCAAAAAGTGCCATGTCAAAATACAGATCATGTGATGCCAGCGCATCATTTTGAGCAGTTTTATTGTGTTAAAAGGCATCTCAGAAAGAGAATAAAATAATCTGAAATCATGGCTACACTTCCGAAGTGTAGATTGATCCATAGTTCTCAAGAACCGGAAAAAGAGCAAATATTCCGTCAAGTGCCATGTCAAAATACAGATCATGTGATGCCAGCGCATCATTTTGAGCAGTTTTATTGTGTTAAAGGGCATCTCAGAAAGCGAATAAAATAATCTGAAATCATGCGCTACACTTCCGAAGTGTAGATTGATCCATAGTTCTCAAGAACCGGAAAAAGAGCAAATATTCCGTCAAAGTGCCATGTCAAAATACAGATCATGTGATGCCAGCGCATCATTTTGAGCAGTTTTATTGTGTTAAAAGGCATCTCAGAAAGAGAATAAAATAATCTGAAATCATCCGCTACACTTCAGAAGTGTAGATTGATCCATAGTTCTCAAGAACCGGAAAAAGAGCAAATATTCCGTCAAAAAGTGCCGTGTCAAAATACAGAGCATGTGATGCCAGCGCATCATTTTGAGCAGTTTTATTGTGTTAAAAGGCATCTCAGAAAGAGAATAAAATAATCTGAAATCATGCGCTACACTTCCGAAGTGTAGATTGATCATAGTTCCCAAGAACGGGAAAAAGAGCAAATATTCCGTCAAAAAGTGCCATGTCAAAATACAGATCATGTGATGCCAGCGCATCATTTTGAGCAGTTTTATTGTGTTAAAAGGCATCTCAGAAAGAGAATAAAATAATCTGAAATCATGCGCTACACTTCGGAAGAGTAGATTGATCCATAGTTCTCAAGAACCGGAAAAAGAGCAAATATTCCGTCAAAAAGTGCCATGTCAAAATACAGATCATGTGATGCAGGCGCATCATTTTGAGCAGTTTTATTGTGTTAAAAGGCATCTCAGAAAGAGAATAAAATAATCTGAAATCATGCGCTACACTTCCGAAGTGTAGATTGATCCTTAGTTCTCAAGAACCGGAAAAAGAGCAAATATTCAGTTAAAAGTGCCATGTCAAAATACAGATCATGTGATGCCAGCGCATCATTTTGAGCAGTTTTATTGTGGTAAAAGGCATCTTAGAAAGAGAATAAAATAATCTGAAATCATGCGCTACACTTCCGAAGTGTAGATTGATCCATAGTTCTCAAGAAGCGGAAAAAGAGCAAATATTCCGTTAAAAAGTGCCATGTCAAAATACAGATCATGTGATGCCAGCGCATCATTTTGAGCAGTTTTATTGTGTTAAAAGGCATCTCAGAAAGAGAATAAATCATCTGAAATCATGCGCTACACTTCCGAAGTGTAGATTGATCCATAGTTCTCAAGAACCGGAAAAAGAGCAAATATTCCGTCAAAAAGTGCCATGTCGTAATACAGAGCATGTGATGATAGCGCATCATTTTGAGCAGTTTTATTGTGTTAAAAGGCATCTCAGAAAGAGAATATAATCATCTGAAATCATGCGCTACACTTCCGAAGTGTAGATTGATCCATAGTTCTCAAGAACCGGAAAAAAAGTAAATATTCCGTCAAAAAGTGCCATGTCAAAATACAGATCATGTGATGCCAGCGCATCATTTTGAGCAGTTTTATTGTGTTAAAAGCATCTCAGAAAGAGAATAAAATAATCTGAAATCATGTGCTACACTTCCGAAGTGTAGATTGATCCTTAGTTCTCAAGAACCGGAAAAAGAGCAAATATTCCGTTAAAAAGTGCCATGTCAAAATAAAGATCATGTGATGCCAGCGCATCATTTTGAGCAGTTTTATTGTGTTAAAAGGCATCTCAGAAAGAGAATAAAATAATCTGAAATCATGCGCTACACTTCCGAAGTGTAGATTGATCCATAGTTCTCAAGAACCCGGAAAAAGAGCAAATATTCCGTCAAAAAGTGCCATGTCAAAATACAGATCATGTGATGCCGGCGCATCAATTTGAGCAGTTTTATTGTGTTAAAAGGCATCTCAGAAAGAGAATAAAATAATCTGAAATCATGTGCAACACTTCCGAAGTGTAGATTGATCCATAGTTCTCAAGAACCGGAAAAAGAGCAAATATTCCGTTAAAAGTGCCATGTCAAAATACAGATCATGTGATGCCAACGCATCATTTTGAGCAGTTTTATTGTGTTAAAAGGCATCTTAGAGAGAGAATAAAATCATCTGAAATCATGCGCTACACTTCCGAAGTGTAGATTGATCCATAGTTCTCAAGAACCGGAAAAAGAGCAAATATTCCGTTAAAAAGTGCCATGTCAAAATACAGATCATGTGATGGCAGCGCATCATTTTGAGCAGTTTTATTGTGTTAAAAGGCATCTCAGAAAGAGAATAAAATAATCTGAAATCATGCGCTACACTTCAGAAGTGTAGATTGATCCATAGTTCTCAAGAGCCGGAAAAAGAGCAAATATTCCGTCAAAAAGTGCCATGTCAAAATACAGATCATGTGATGCCAGCGCAGCATTTTGAACAGTTTTATTGTGTTAAAAGGCATCTCAGAAAGAGAATAAAATCATCTGAAATCATGCGCTCCACTTCTGAAGTGTACATTGATCCTTAGTTCTCAAGCACCGGAAACAGAGCAAATATTCCGTCAAAAATGCCATGTCAAAATACAGATCATGTGATGCCAGCACATCATTTTGAGCAGTTTTATTGTGTTAAAAGGCATCTCAGAAAGAGAATAAAATAATCTGAAATCATCCGCTACACTTCTGAAGTGTAGATTGATCCATAGTTCTCAAGAACCGGAAAAAGAGCAAATATTCCGTTAAAGAGTGCCATGTCAAAATACAGATCATGTGATGCCAGCGCATCATTTTGAGCAGTTTTATTGTGTTTAAAGGCAGCTCAGAAAGAGAATAAAATAATCTGAAATCATGCGCTACACTTCCGAAGTGTAGATTGATCCTTAGTTCTCAAGAACCGGAAAAAGAGCAAATATTCCGTCAAAAAGTGCCATGTCAAAATACAGATCATGTGATGCCAGCGCATCGTGTTGAGCAGTTTTATTGTGTTAAAAGGCATCTCAGAAAGAGAATAAAATAATCTGAAATCATGCGCTACACTTCCGAAGTGTAGATTGATCCATAGTTCTCAAGAACCAGGAAAAGAGCAAATATTCCGTCAAAAAGTGCCATGTCAAAATACAGATCATGTGATGCCAGCGCATCATTTTGAGCAGTTTTATTTTGTCAAAAGGCATCTCAAAGAGAATAAAATCATCTGAAATCATGCGCCCCACTTCCGAAGTGTACATTGATCCTTAGTTCTCAAGCACCGGAAACAGAGCAAGTATTTTGTCAAAAAGTGCCATGTCAAAATACAGATCATGTGATGCCAGCGCATCATTTTGAGCAGTTTTATTGTGTTAAAAGGCATCTCAGAAAGAGAATAAAATCATTTAAAATCATGCTACACTATAGAAGTTTAGTTTGATCCATAGTTCTCAAGCACCGGGAAAACGAGCAAATATTCCGTCAAAAAGTGCCATGTCAAAATACAGATCATGTGATACCAGCGCGTCATTTTGAGCAGTTTTATTGTGTTAAAAGGCATCTCAGAAAGAGAATAAAATAATCTGAAATCATGCGCTACACTTCCGAAGTGTAGATTGATCCGTAGTTCCCAAGAACCGGAAAAAGAGCAAATATTCCGTCAAAAAGTGCCATGTCAAAATACAGATCATGTGATGCCAGCGAATCATTTTGAGTAGTTTTATTGTGTTAAAAGGCATCTCAGAAAGAGAATAAAATAATCTGAAATCATGCGCTACACTTCCGAAGTGTAGATTGATCCATAGTTCTAAAGAAACGAAAAAAGAGCAAATATTCCGTCAAAAAGTGCCATGTCAAAATACAGATCATGTGATGCCAGCGCATCATTTTGAGCAGTTTTATTGTGTTCAAAGGCATCTCAGAAAGAGAATAAAATAATCTGACATCATGCGCTACACTTCCGAAGTGTAGATTGATCCATAGTTCTCAAGAACCGGAAAAAAAGAGCAAATATTCCGTCAAAAAGTGCCATGTCAAAATACAGATCATGTGATGCCAGCGCATCATTTTGAGCAGTTTTATTGTGTTAAAAGGCATCTCAGAAGGAGAAAAAAATAATCTGAAATCATGCGCTACACTTCCGAAGTGTAGATTGATCCATAGTTCTCAAGAACCGGAAACAGAGCAAGTATTCCGTCAAAAAGTGCCATGTCAAAATACAGATCATGTGATGCCAGCGCATCATTTTGAGCAGTTTTATTGTGTTAAAAGGCATCTCAGAAAGAGAATAAAATAATCTGAAATCATGCGCTACACTTCCGAAGTGTAGGTTGGTCCATAGTTCTCAAGAACCGGAAAAAGAGCAAATATTCCGTCAAAAAGTGCCATGTCAAAATACAGATCATGTGATGCCAGCGCATCATTTTGAGCAATTTTTTGTGTTAAAAGGCATCTCAGAAAGAGAATAAAATAATCTGAAATCATGCGCTACACTTCCGAGGTGTAGATTGATCCATAGTTCTCAAGAACCGGAAAAAGAGCAAATATTCCGTTAAAAAGTGCCATGTCCAAATACAGATCATGTGATGCCAGTGCATCATTTTGAGCAGTTTTATTGTGTTAAAAGGCATCTCAGAAAGAGAATAAAATAATCTGAAATCATGCGCTACACTTCCGAAATGTAGATTGATCCATAGTTCTCAAGAACCGGAAAAAGAGCAAATATTCCGTTAAAAAGTGCCATGTCAAAATACAGATCATGTGATGCCAGCGCATCATTATGAGCAGTTTTATTGTGTTAAAAGGCATCTCAGAAAGAGAATAAAATAATCTGAAATCATGCGCTACACTTCCGAAGTGTAGATTGATCCATAGTTCTCAAGAACAGGAAAAAAAACAAATATTCCGTCAAAAAGTGCCATGTCAAAATACAGATCATGTGATGCCAGCGCATCATTTTGAGCAGTTTTATTGTGTTAAAAGGCATCTCAGAAAGAGAATAAAATAATCTGAAATCATGCGCTACACTTCCGAAGTGTAGATTGATCCAGTTCTCAAGAACCGGAAAAAGAGCAAATATTCCGTCAAAAAGTGCCATGTCAAAATACAGATCATGTGATGCCAGCGCATCATTTAGAGCAGTTTTATTGTGTTAAAAGGCATCTTAGAGAGAGAATAAAATCATCTGAAATCATGCGCTACACTTCCGAAGTGTAGATTGATCCATAGTTCTCAAGAACCGGAAAAAGAGCAAATATTCCGTCAAAAAGTGCCATGTCAAAATACAGATCATCTGATGCCAGCGCATCATTTTGAGCAGTTTTATTGTGTTAAAAGGCATCTCGAAAAGAGAATAAAATAATCTGAAATCATGCGCTACACTTCCGAAGTGTAGATTGATCCATAGTTCTCAAGAACCGGAAAAAGAGCAAATATTCCGACATAAAGTGCCATGTCAAAATACAGATCATGTGATGCCAGCGCATCATTTTGAGCAGTTTTATTGTGTTAAAAGGCATCTCAGAAAGAGAATAAAATAATCTGAAATCATGCGCTACACTTCCCAAGTGTAGATTGATCCATAGTTCTCAAGAACCGGAAAAAGAGCAAATATTCCGTTAAAGTGCCATGTCAAAATACAGATCATGTGATGCCAGCGCATCATTTTGAGCAGTTTTATTGTGTTAAAAGGCATCTCAGAAATAGAATGAAATAATCTGAAATCATGCGCTACACTTCCGAAGTGTAGATTGATCCATAGTTCTCAAGAACCGGAAAAAGAGCAAATATTCCTTAAAAAGTGCCATGTCAAAATACAGATCATGTGATGCCAGCGCATCATTTTGAGCAGTTTTATTGTGTTTAAAGGCATCTTAGAGAGAGAATAAAATCATCTGAAATCATGCGCTACACTTCCGAAGTGTAGATTGATCCATAGTTCTCAAGAACCGGAAAAAGAGCAAATATTCCGTCAAAAAGTGCCATGTCAAGAAACAGATCATGTGATGCCAGCGCATCATTTTGAGCAGTTTTATTGTGTTAAAAGGCATCTCAGAAAAAGAATAAAATCATCTGAAATCATGCGCTACACTTCCGAAGTGTAGATTGATCCATAGTTCTCAAGAACCGGAAAAAGAGCAAATATTCCGTCAAAAAGTGCCATGTCAAAATGCAGATCATGTGATGCCAGCGCATCAATTTGAGCAGTTTTATTGTGTTAAAAGGCATCTCAGAAAGAGAATAAATAATCTGAAATCATGCGCTACACTTCCGAAGTGTAGATTGATCCATAGTTCTCAACCGGAAAAAGAGCAAATATTCCGTCAAAAAGTGCCATGTCAAAATACAGATCATGTGATGCCAGCGCATCATTTTGAGCAGTTTTATTGTGTTAAAAGGCATCTCAGAAAGAGAAAGAAATAATCTGAAATCATGCGCTACACTTCCGAAGTGTAGATTGACCCATAGTTCTCAAGAACCGGGAAAAGAGCAAATATTCCGTCAAAAAGTGCCATGTCAAAATACAGATCATGTGATGCCAGCGCATCATTTTGAGAAGTTTTACTGTGTTAAAAGGCATCTCAGAAAGAGAATAAAATAATCTGAAATCATGCGCTACACTTCCGAAGTGTAGATTGATCCATAGTTATCAAGAACCAGAAAAAGAGCAAATATTCCGTCAAAAAGTGCCATGTCAAAATACAGATCATGTGATGCCAGCGCATCATTTTGAGCAGTTTTATTGTGTTAAAAGGCATCTCAGAAAGAGAATAAAATAATCTGAAATCATGCGCTACACTTCCGAAGTGTAGATTGATCCATAGTTCTCAAGAACCGGAAAAAGAGCAAATATTCCGTCAAAAAGTGCCATGTCAAAATACAGATCATGTGATACCAGCGCATCATTTTGAGCAGTTTTATTGTGTTAAAAGGCATCTCAGAAAGAGAAAAAAAATCATCAGAAATCATGCGCTACACTATAATAGTTTAGTTTGATCCATAGTTCTCAAGCGCCGGAAACAGAGCAACTATTCCGTGTCTAAGTGCCATGTCCAAATTCTGATCATTTGATGCCAGCGCATCATTTTGAGCAGTTTTAATTTGTCAAAAGGCATCTGAAAAAGAGAAAAAAAATCATCAGAAATCATGCGCTACACTATAATAGTTTAGTTTGATCCATAGTTCTCAAGCGCCGGAAACAGAGCAACTATTCCGTTTCTAAGTGCCATGTCAAAATACAGATCATGTGATGCCAGCTCATCATTTTGAGCAGTTTTAATTTGTCAAAAGGCATCTGAAAAAGAGAAAAAAATAATCAGAAATCATGCGCTACACTATAGTAGTTTAGTTTGATCCATAGTTCTCAAGCGCCGTAAACAGAGCAACTATTCCGTTTCTAAGTGCCATGTCCAAATACAGATCATGTGATTCCAGCGCATCATTTTGAGCAGTTTTAATTTGTCAAAGGCATCTCAGAAAGAGAAAAAAATCATCAGAAATCATGCGCTACACTATAATAGTTTAGTTTGATCCATAGTTCTCAAGCACCGGAAACAGAGCAACTATTCCGTTTCTAAGTGCCATGTCCAAATTCTGATCATTTGATGCCAGCGCATCATTTTGAGCAGTTTTAATTTGTCAAAAGGCATCTCAGAAAGAGAAAAAAATCATCAGAAATCATGCGCTACACTATAATAGTTTAGTTTGATCCATAGTTCTCAAGCGCCGTAAACAGAGCAACTATTCCGTTTCTAAGTGCCATGTCCAAATTCTGATCATTTGATGCCAGCGCATCATTTTGAGCAGGTTTAATTTGTCAAAAGGCATCTCAGAAAGAAAAAAAAAATCATCAGAAATCATGCGCTACACTATAATAGTTTAGTTTGATCCATAGTTCTCAAGCGCCGGAAACAGAGCAACTATTCCGTCTCTAAGTGCCATGTCCAAATTCTGATCATTTGATGCCAGCGCATCATTTTGAGCAGTTTTATTGTGTCAAAAGGCATCTCAGAAAGAGAAAAAAAATCATCAGAAATCATAAGCTACACTATAATAGTTTAGTTTGATCCATAGTTCTCAAGCGCCGTAAACAGAGCAACTATTCCGTTTCTAAGTGCCATGTCCAAATACAGATCATGTGATTCCAGTGCATCATTTTGAGCAGTTTTAATTTGTCATAAGGCATCTGAAAAAGAGAAAAAAATCATCAGAAATCATGCGCTACACTATAATAGTTTAGTTTGATCCATAGTTCTCAAGCGCCGGAAACAGAGCAACTATTCCGTTTCTAAGTGCCATGTCCAAATTCTGATCATTTGATGCCAGCGCATCATTTTGAGCAGTTTTAATTTATCAAAAGGCATCTCAGAAAGAGAAAAAAATCATCAGAAATCATGCGCTACACTATAATAGTTTAGTTTGATCCATAGTTCTCAAGCGCCGTAAAAAGAGCAACTAATCCGTGTCTAAGTGTCATGTCCAAATTCTGATCATTTGATGCCAGCGCATCATTTTGAGCAGTTTTAATTTGTCAAAAGGCATCTCAGAAAGAAAAGAAATCATCAGAAATCATGCGCTACACTATAATAGTTTAGTTTGATCCATAGTTCTCAAGCGCCGTAAAAAGAGCAACTAATCCGTGTCTAAGTGCCATGTCCAAATTCTGATCATTTGATGCCAGCGCATCATTTTGAGCAGTTTTAACTTGTCAAAAGGCATCTCAGAAAGAGAAAAAAATCATCAGAAATCATGCGCTACACTATAATAGTTTAGTTTGATCCATAGGTCTCAAGCGCCGTAAACAGAGCAACTATTCCGTTTCTAAGTGCCATGTCCAAATTCTGATCATTTGATGCCAGCGCATCATTTTGAGCAGTTTTAATTTGTCAAAAGGCATCTCAGAAAGAGAAAAAAATCATCAGAAATCATGCGCTACACTATAATAGTTTAGTTTGATCCATAGTTCTCAAGCGCCGGAAACAGAGCAACTATTCCGGTTCTAAGTGCCATGTCCAAATACAGATCATGTGATTCCAGCGCATCATTTTGAGCAGTTTAATTTGTCAAAAGGCATCTCAGAAAGAGAAAAAAATCATCAGAAATCATACGCTACACTATAATAGTTTAGTTTGATCCATAGTTCTCAAGCGCCGGAAACAGAGCAACTATTCCGTTTCTAAGTGCCAAGTCCAAATTCAGATCATGTGATGCCAGCGCATAATTTTGAGCAGTTTTAATTTGTCAAAAGGCATCTCAGAAAGAGAAAAAAAACATCAGAAATCATGCGCTACACTATAATAGTTTAGTTTGATCCATAGTTCTCAAGCACCAGACACAGAGCAACTATTCCGTTTCTAAGTGCCATGTCCAAATTCTGATCATTTGATGCCAGTGCATCATTTTGAGCAGTTTTAATTTGTCAAAAGGCATCTCAGAAAGAGAAAAAAATCATCAGAAATCATGCGCTACACTATAATAGTTTAGTTTCATCCATAGTTCTCAAGCGCCGTAAACAGAGCAACTATTCCGTTTCTAAGTGCCATGTCCAAATACAGATCATGTGATGCCAGCGCATCATTTTGAGCAGTTTTAATTTGTCAAAAGGCATCTGAAAAAGAGAAAAAAATCATCAGAAATCATGCGCTACACTATAGTAGTTTAGTTTGATCCATAGTTCTCAAGCGCCGGAAACAGAGCAACTATTCCTTTTCTAAGTGCCATGTCCAAATTCTGATCATTTGATGCCAGCGCATCATTTTGAGCAGTTTTAATTTGTCACAAGGCATCTCAGAAAGAGAAAAAAATCATCAGAAATCATGCGCTACACTATAATAGTTTAGTTTGATCCATAGTTCTCAAGCGCCGTAAACAGAGCAACTATTCCGTTTCTAAGTGCCATGTCCAAATTCTGATCATTTGATGCCAGCGCATCATTTTGAGCAGTTTTAATTTGTCAAAAGGCATCTCAGAAAGAGAAAAAAATCATCAGAAATCATGCGCTACACTATAATAGTTTAGTTTGATCCATAGTTCTCAAGCGCCGGAAACAGAGCGACTATTCCGTTTCTAAGTGCCATGTCCAAATACAGATCATGTGATTCCAGCGCATCATTTTGAGCAGTTTTAATTTGTCAAAAGGCATCTCAGAAAGAGAAAAAAAATCATCAGAAATCATGTGCTACACTATAATAGTTTAGTTTGATCCATAGTTCTCAAGCGCCGTAAACAGAGCAACTATTCCCTGTCTAAGTGCCATGTCCAAATTCTGATCATTTGATGCCAGCGCATCATTTTGAGCAGTTTTAATTTGTCAAAAGGCATCTCAGAAAGAAAAAAAAATCATCAGAAATCATGCGCTACACTATAATAGTTTAGTTTGATCCATAGTTCTCAAGCGCCGTAAACAGAGCAACTATTCCGTTTCTAGGTGCCATGTCCAAATACAGATCATGTGATGCCAGCGCATCATTTTGAGCAGTTTTAATTTGTCAAAAGGCATCTCAGAAAGAGAAAAAAATCATAAGAAATCATGCTCTACACTATAATAGTTTAGTTTGATCCATAGTTCTCAAGCGCCGTAAACAGAGCAACTATTCCGTTTCTAAATGCCCTGTCCAAATACAGATCATGTGATTCCAGCGCATCATTTTGAGCAGTTTTAATTTGTCAAAAGGCATCTCAGAAAGAGAAAAAAAATCATCAGAAATCATGCGCTACACTATAATAGTTTAGTTTGATCCATAGTTCTCAAGCGCCGGAAACAGAGCAAATATTCCGTCAAAAAGTGCCATGTCAAAATACAGATCATGTGATGCCAGCGCATCATTTTTAGCAGTTTTATTGTGTTAAAAGGCATCTCAGAAAGAAA
>SRMA01024723.1:0-47058 GCA_007224835.1 Danionella cerebrum | reverse complement strand
GAAATCTTTATAATAAATAGCCGCATTTGCTGTGTTCTCTCTCAAACGGTCTCCAGTGTTTATTATCAATTGAGAAGGTATATTTTTACCATAACAATTCGAAAGAACACATTTTATCTAGGGGTGCCATTAATTTTGGAGCGCACTGAATAATTTTCAGTAATAAAAGAAACATTTTGGAGTGTTTGACATTTTACGGAGTTTGTGGTCAGGCTTTGGACCAATTCAGGGAAAATGATATCCCTGCCAAGAAGAGTTCACCAGGGAGATCGAGGGCATGCCATAGGTGGAGATTCTGGGACATTGAGTATTCTGTACATGGCCTCCATTAATGAAACAATGAGGAAAGAGGGTGCCCATCCGATGACCCCACATGCTTCACAGTTCCACTCAACACCGTTTTAGCTTCACAAGGAAGATCATGAGTTACGGCACCTTCCGTAGAATGTCAGAAAAACTTTATAGTTTTTTTTAAATATTGATCGTTTATGGGCACTTTGCCACTGATGTCCTCGATCTGTTTGGAGAATAGTTTTCTCCTTCTGCTCAAAGTCGTGTATTTACATAAACAGATCCATGAATCTGATGGAACAATCTGGGTGTGCTTGGTTCCATAGAGCTTAACTGTTTCTCCGACATGCATTCCCGAACTGTTTCTATATCAGCGACTGCAGTAATCCGGTCGATGTGCCGATCTGTCGTGGTGAGGAAGCAGCTGAGCTGCAAAGCTCTTGATTTACTGGTCAATCTACGTCCCTACCCTTACCTATGGCCATGAGCTCCAGGTCATGAAATCCAGCTGGGTGTTCCGTTAGAGATAGGGTGAGGAGCTCTGAGTAAAGTCACTGCTATTTCCCATTGAGAGAAGCCAGCTGAGGTGGCTCTGGCATCTGTTTCGGATGCCTCCTGGACCCCTCCCTGAGGCAAGAGGCCCTGTGGAAGACCTAGACACGCTAGAGAGACTTTGTCTACCGGCTGGCCTGGGAACGCCTCTGTGTCCCCCGGATGAACTGGAGGAGGTGCTCAGGGATGTCTGGGCATCCCTGCTTACTACGCTCCACCGGCGATACACGGAAAAACAATAAGATATATCATTGATGGCCAGTTTAGTTTGTCTGTGATTCTTTGATTTTAATGGATTGAATTATTGCATGTGCTGCTATAGCATTATTGTCTATAAACTTGTTTTGAAAACGTGTAACTTCCTTTCTGTGGTTTGGTAGATACAGTGGGGTAAAAAAGTATTTAGTCAGGCACCAATTGTGCAAGTTCTCCCACTTAAAAAGATGAGAGAGGCCCGTAATATTCATCATAGATGGACCTCAACTATGAGGGAAAAAAAGGAGAAAGAGAAATCCAGAAAATCACATTGTTTGATTTTTATAGAATTAATTTGGTGGAAAATATGTATTTGGTGAGCTACAAACCAGCAAGATTTCTGGCTCTCACAGACCTGAAACTTCTTCTGTAGGAGGCTCCTCTGTCCTCCACTTGTTACCTGTATTAATGGAACCTGTTTGAACTCATTACCAGTATAAAAGAAACCTGTCCACAACCTCAAACCCTCACACTCTAAACTCCACCAGGGCCAAAACTAGAGAGCTGTCAATGGACACCCGAAACAAAACGATAGATCTGCACCAGGCTGGGAGACTGAATCTGCATCAGGTGAACAGCTTTGTGTGAAGAAATCAACTGTGGGAGCAATTATTAGAACATGGAACACATACAAGACACTGATAATCTCCCTCGATCTGGAGATCCACGCAACATCTCACCCCCTGGGGTCAAAATGATCACAAGAACGGTGAGCAAAAATCCCAGAACCACACTGGGGGGGGACCTAGTGAATGACCTGGGACCAAAGTAACAAAGGCTACCATCAGTAACACACTACGCCGCCAGGGACTCAAATCCTGCAGAGCCAGACGTGTCCCCCGGCTTAAACCAGTACATGTCAAGGCCCGTCTGAAGTTTGCTAGAGAGCATTTGGATGATCCAGAAGATGACTGGGAGAATATCATATGGTCAGAGGAAACCAAAATAGAACTTTTTGGTAACAACTCTACTCGTCGTGTTTGGAGGAGAACGAATGCTGCGTTGCATCCAAAGAACATCATAATTACTGTGAAGCATGGGGGAGGAAACATTATGCTTTGGGGCTGGACGACTGATCCGTGTAAAGGAAGAACGAATGGGGCTGTGTTTTGTCAAATTTTGAGTGAAAACCTCCTTCCATCAGCAAGGGCATTGAAGATGAAACGTGGCTGGGTCTTTCAGCATGACAGTCCCATACACACCGCCTGGAGTGGCTTCGTAAGAAACATTCCAAGGTCCTGGAGTGGCCTAGCCAGTCTCCTGATCTCAACCCCATCGAAAATCTTTGGAGCCCAGCGACAGCCCCAGAACATCACTGCTCTAGAGGAGATCTGTGTGGAGGAATGGGCCAAAATCCCAGCAACAGTGTTTGAAAACCTTGTGAAGACTTTCAGAAAACATTTGATCTCTGTCATTGCCAACAAAGGTATATAACAAAGTATTGAGATGAACTTTTCTTATTGACCAATGTCAAGTTCTTCAAGGACTTTGACCAAACTGCCCGAACTTGAAAAGGGCCTTCACATCTCGAGAATTGCAAAAGTTTCTACTCAAAGCTCTGGTTTTTACAAGAATTGGTTTTATTTATTACTGGGACATGCCAGGGCTTAGGTTATAAACCTAAACAAACAAACATGACAATAAATTTTACAAACAAACAAAGAAACAAAGAGCATCCACATCTTTAAAAGTCTCTTTCCTACCAGTGGTCCTCCTCAAGCTGTGAGCTTTGGTCTCTCCTCTATTTGCTGCTGGATTTCTTTCTGCATTGTTTGGTTCCTTTTTTACAGACCAAAACCCTCATGCTCTTTAATGAGACACCTGGTCATGCAGAGGTGTCACATGGGCACCAATAGCCAATCAGCTTCTTCCTTTTAATAACCTAGATTATTTTTTACAACCAAATACTTACTTTCACCATATTTTGCAAAAAAAAATTCTTTACATTTCTGGATTTTTCTTTCTCCTTTTGTCTCTCGTAGTTGAGGTCTATCTATGATGAACATTACGGGCCTCTCTCATCTTTTTAAGCGTGAGAACTTGCACAATTGGTGGCTGACTAAATACTTTTTTACCCCACTGTATGCAAATTAAAATGAAGCAATAGTTTCCTCTTAATAATTATGCCCCTCCCACTTCTTGTGATACTAGAATGACATTTCTTCATCTCTTTCAACAGCAATTCATCAGTGAAGAAATCTTTCAGAAGAACTCAACATGTGGCAAGTTAAAACACATGCACTAAAAAAAATAAAAGGATATTATTTATACTATCCTCAATGAAATAAAAAAAAACACTTTAACTAAAAACTAGGAACAAATTAAACACTATTGTTACATCAATGTAAAAAAACTGAAAATGAATTTTTTGTCTTGGCTGATTTCTCTAGAAATATGCTCTCCTTTCATTATTACAACATTTCTGCCATGTTGTGGGTGCAGCGAGGGGAATTAGTTCTTAAGTATAAAGGGTGTGGAATGGTGATGTTACTTTCCCACCGATCCCCCCCTTCACTGTGATTGGGTGTTAAAAAAAGGCTTGAGTTAATACTAAAACGTTCTAAACAGTGAGTTCTGAGTTAAAAAGAATTAGACTTGACTGTGATCTCCACAATTTAATTGATTTCCTGACATTTATACGTTCCTGATTTCAACACAATGTTGGGCATTCCATGAATTCCACTGCCGTTTATTCACTTTTTAAATATTTTGAACAACATATGACAAAAATAAAAAAACATGTATAGCTAAATTAAAGTTTGTCATTCAACCCTTTAAGAACTTTGGGATCTCATTTGCATGTTAATTTTTAAATGCAAAAGTATAATAGTTCTTTTTGCATATAAAACAGATGAGTTAGACTTATATATGAAATATTAAACATGCCTCATAGAGCTGTTTTTTGTGGAGAAAAAGTGTAAAAAGTCGCAAAAAATCCATAATATCCTACAAAAATCAAAACATTATGATCCAGACCGCGGGTGTTAACAGCATTTCTGACGTAAGATATTTCCTCATCAGAAATCAGTCTCTATATCCCTCCTAAATATCCCATAACATCCCTGTTGCCAAATTTATTCTCTCCCACACATGCGATACAAGATAAGTCTGCAGATGATGTGCGATCAGTGAAAAAAATCAATATGTATTTACATTAATTATGTTTTATTGATGCAAACAACTATAAAAGCGATAGATATTTCCTTTCTTAAACAAAGATTCCCATTTTTGCACCGGGACTACGTGTGTGGAAATCACGTCGAAAAGACGTTGGATCAATGTTAAATGTTTGCTGGTGTAGTGCCAAATTAAATAAATAAATAATAAAATAATAAAAAAATATATATATATTATATCTAAAAGCATAATTTACCTAAAGCAATAACTTGACAAATCTGTTTGACTTAATGACAAATAATTTTTATAAAGCCACATAAAATTGTTTACCAGCTTTACCTTCATAAATTCTTAGCTTGCATCAGCATTAAAGACCAAACCTGCTGAGCCTGTTTTCTACAGGAAATTTGAAATTAAAACTTGTGTCAGACATCGACGCTATGATTTCACTACTCACTGTAATATTCCAACGAACATTTCAGTTTTAAGTGGGAAAATGACTTTCTAAAAAGTTTGTATGCGTCACATCTTTCATCAGACGACTGTCATGCGTCACCTTAGCTCACCTGTCTCCAGAGAAATACTTCTCCTTCCTTCACGACCATCTGAATTCAGAACACCTCTACATTCAGCAACTGTGTGCCTTTCTTCACACTGCTTCTGGGTTTTCTTCCCACTGGAGCCTTGCTTTTCTTTTAAAACGATGTCCTCCTGTAAAAATTCCTTCATACATTAGGCTGTCCATATTCTGATTTCCAAGAAAGAGGACAATCGGCACGGCCTCGAGACACAAATTATGCTTTATTATGCTTCAATGGCTCAAAATGAACTTCTGTAATAAAATGAAATCTGTAAAAACTTGTTACAAATAAAATAACACATAAATAAGTCATATGAAACAATGTTGTAAATATGAACTCTTCAGTTAGAAAATCCAGATTCGACAATATTAATAACTGTAATAAGATTAATCACAGTAAAATCCTAAGAGTTAAATTAACTCTACTCGGAGTATTTTTGGTCCCACTCTATATAGAGTTAAACCGACTCTGAGAAAGAGTAATTTAATAATCTATTTTCTTCATGTTTTTTCCAAATCTGCATGGAAAATGCAAACTAAATATTAACTATTCAGAGAGGGACCAAGTCCACTCCAGAAAGAGTAAAAATTTTTAATTTTTAGTTCAAATAGACTCATTTAAATAATTCTCCTCCAGAGTTGGTTTAACTCTATATAGAGTGGGACCAAATACACTCTGAGTAGAGTTAATTTAACTCTTAGGATTTTACTGTGAGAAGAGTCTCACAAAGATAGTACCTCACGTCATGCAACAAAGTAGTACCGTAATATTGTGTGCAAAGCACCGGTCAATTTACGCACACGTGTAATGGTCCTTTGAAAAAGAGTAAACACTGAACATTTTTGTGAATTTACAAAACCCGCTTGGACTGGACGTCCATCAAACATGCTCATAATGTTTGATCTCTTGGCCATTTTTCAGAAAATGTGATAATTGAAAACTTTTTTTCCACTCATTGTCAGTGGTAGAGTGATGCCATTTACTGTCAAACAACTCTTTTTAAATTATAAAGGCAACAGAAACTTTCCAAAGGACCATCATCAGCAAATTTGCAAACCCCAGCTCTTAATGTTTGGTATTGATGAAGTTCTTTGTCTTCTCTTTTGGTGAAGCAGTCCATTTCTCTGGGCAAAAAGCCCCGAACTTTTCTAAATTCTTGCATTAGCGGCACGTTTGAGTTCTTCCCAGAGTGGTTCAGGGATATTGAGGTCAGGAGACTGAGATCATCTCCAGAATCTTTACTTTGTTCTGGTGGAACTAATGACAAGTGAACTCGACCCTGTGGTTTAGATTGTTGTCGTGTTGGATGTCTAGTAACTTTCCATGTGCAGCCTCCGGGCTGATGCTCATTTTCCTTCAGTATCCTTTGATAACATGCTGTATTCACCCTCCCATAATGTTTCCTGTGCCTTTGGAGCTCAGACATCCCTAAAACATCAGTGATCCGCCTCCATGTTTCACAATGGGGATGGTTTTCCATTCATGATGAATGTAGAATTTATGTTTGTGGCCAAAAGGTTCAAATGTGGTGTAAATAACTTTGTTCCATAAATTTGAAAGTTTGTGTTTGGTGTAATATTAGCAGCTACTTTGTGGCATTTGTGTAGTACTGGCTTTCTTCTGGCAACATTTTTGTGCTCCTTGAAACAGCCGCGGCACATTTATTCAGAGAGCCCTGTATTTCCGCTGGAGTTAGGGTTTTCTGTGAGTCCCTTATTATTTTTCTGACAGTTGTAGCAGAAATTTTTAAATCAATTTAAACAAATTAAATCAATAATCCATCGATTACCGTAATTATTTCATTCATTAACAGATCTTATTATTTCTATTAATAGTTTTCATTATTTTTTTTTTTACATTTTTAGCAAAGAAAAAAATTATTTTACTTTAGAAAAATACAAGCTTTTAGCACCACGACAGCAATTATATTTTTACCAAATCGTCTTGTTTAATACTTGTTTAAAAACAATTTATTATCAAACAATTTTGTTGAGTTGAGCCATCGCGAGCCACACAAAATTAAACTTAAATCAACAAAAAAACTATTAAACTTTGTTCTCTGTATAGATAACTTCCGGAAATTATTAAAACCATTATGTATTAACATAAATTCTGAGGAAATCATCATTGAAGTTCAGGTAAAAAGTCCCAAAGACATGTATCGATCGCCGCGGTTTAGCTTCATTCCTCCGGCCATGTGAAAAACACTTGGTTCCATGGCAGATGCCCACATTAACTATCCTATTAACCCATGTACTTAAGCAGGTCACACTACAGAAAAAAATCCCATTGACTTGAATCGATCACTAAAAGTATACACGGTGGCCATCTTGTTTGTTTTCTTTGTTTCCACCATGAGTCGTGATTTGAATTGTTTGGGGGTTAAATTTTCTGTAAAACCTAAAAACACAAAATAAACATCTATTACTTATAAAATTGAATTACAAACCCCTAAAATAATTTACTTTTTGTAGGAGTCACTTTATTAAATGAGTAACCATGGCAACGGTGGCATTGCGTTACAAATATATCACACCTCTAAACTCAATCACTCCAACATTTGAGATGTTTTTGTGTAAAATTACAGAACTAATATTTAGAATGTTTTATCTGATTGGTAACTGTAATACTTAGCAATACTGTTTGCTAGTAATTGAAGGTTTGATTGGTTATATTTGATCTGCTACTGGTTAAGGATTTGAAAAGTTAAATGGCTTAACTTGAGAGAAAAGTCTGTTTTGGAGGCTCATCTGACCTACAGCTTTGTTAAATCTATTGAGACTCATGCAAAAGTTCTCCGGTTCAGGCTCCTATCTGTATTCAGTAAGTCAGGGTTGATGGTAGTGTTCTGGAGGTTTAGAAACACTGGCCAGTTTAATGTTGGAGGCAATCTTTTTAATATTAAAAGTCAAGGTTGAGTTTCCAGAGGAACTCACAATACCTGGATACTCACATTTTTTAATTTCTCCTCCCCTTTCACATCCTATATGTACAGTAAGCAGTCTGACTAACGCTCACAGAGAGGGAAAGAGAGAGAGTAAGAGAGAAAGAGACTGTTTGTAAAGTTTTTTTTGGATCAGATCAACGCTACTTTCACCATGAGGACTCATACTTTCAGTTTTCTCCTGATGGTGAGTTTGTGATACATTACCTTGACTCAATGCAGCTAATGTTCCACAGATCAATTTGGTGAACAATGGAAGATCATGTTACTTAAAACTTTTTTATAGTTCCATACTGTGTATATCCATAAATATATATAGTTACAAATAGATGTTTAGATGTTTGTTCACTTCATGGCTTTGTGGAAAGTTCCAGTTAGTGGACAACTTAGTTGATTTTATCAAAATTTGACAAAAAATATAATTAAGTTTCATTAGATTTTATAAAATGCGTAAGAGTTTATTAAAATTATGGTTGAAATCTTTGCACATGTCTATAGTTTTGATGGAGAAAATGCATTTAACATATTTCAGATGATGTTTATAGAAGTGAAAAAAAATCCAGTATTTATTAATATAATTAAAGATTTGGCGATTGTTGGTAATGGTAGGTTTTATTTTAATTAAAACCTAGTACTTTGAACAAATTGCAGTGTTTAATACAAAATTATCTTCTTATGGCTTGTTGTAAAGTGTAAAACTTCTTGTAAACAAGTCTGCGATTTTATTTGGTTTGCGAAATACTCAGTATTTTGTGAACTCATGTATTATGATGCCAGATAGAAATAGAGGTGAGTTGGAGAGAAGAAAGAAAAAGATAGAAAGAACAAGAGGGACTAGTGATGGGAAGTGTGGCTCTTTTCCCAAATGGCTCTTTATTTAGTATCGCTCAGAACCTTCTATTGTAGCCCAATTTAACAATTCACAATGTTTTGCATATTAGTACATTTCATTTCCTTATTTTTCATTCATAATAAAAATTTACTATTATTTAAAATATAAAATTTATATGTATATATGTATATATGTATATGTATAAAATTTTAATTGAACAGTTGAACACAGCTACAGCAAACAAATCAAATAACCGGTCTTAACATATATAATAAACTGCTTTGGTAAAACAGAAGAGAGATGGATTGAAACGATAAAAGAAAATAAACCAACAGTAAATGTACAAAAAAATGTAATTCTTCTTTTTTTAAATCTACTCACAAACAATTTCTGAGAAAAACTACTCAATTACAATAATTTGAGTATTTGTAATTAGTTACTTTACACCACTGAAGAAGATATGTCTTTGATATATGGGTGTGTACTTTGAGACTTGTGTAGCGTATAGTTCATGTTACCCCACTATTCCCAATAACTACTTAATAATTAGCAAAGACAATCTCCAAATACCTTGAATTGGTTGGAAAATCATATTGTACTCGCACTGTGTACAAAAAAATCTTTTTTAAAGAAACCTGATTCATGGCATATTAAAAATGAGTAGTCAGCATTGAGTTTACAAAAACACAGGTGCCTCTTTCCTGTTATGAACAGGAAACATCTGCATGTAGTCTTGTTCATGCTGTAAGCCACAACAGCGAGAAAAAAAGCGATATACTCCTCAGTTTCATTCGCTACTACACTTGTAAACAAAACAGTTACGTCAAGCACAGAGTGTGACTACAATGACAACCCCCCCTCTTTTACTTTTCACCATCCACATGTAAACAGTGTTTTCATAACGTTTCAAAACACCTTGGGCAACATTTTCATGAAAAAATACTATGTTTATGTGCGGACGAACAGCATTACTGCACTGAAAAATCAAAATAACATAGTGTACTTGTGGACAGAGTATAAAGCAGTGTGAAATTTGACTACTGCCTCTCAGCTGGATGGTTGCTGGTTCGAAACCAGCCTATGGAAAGAGTTGCATGTACTACCAGGTCATGCATGGGTTTCCTCTGGGTTATCTGGTTTCCGTCACATGCATAAAAACATGCATTGCATAAATTAAACACCCCAAATCTCCCCTAGGCATGAATATGTGAGTGTTGGCCTATAAGGACTGGTGACTGATGTCCAGGGTGTATCCAAAATGTGTGTGTGCTAGAGCCAGCAGAAGAGAATAAAATGAGTTTACTTATATTAATTGTATTTATTTACTGAATAATCCCGTTAATAGCATGAATAATCGATTATTAGCTACATACTTTGGGGATTGCATGTTATTGGAATTACATAAAATTAGTATGACTCTAACCTGATTTAGGAACTGGTTAGTATGATGCTTGCATAAATTAGCATTTAGCTAGCATGAATCGGGTATGTAGCTAGCATGAATAAACATGATGCTAGCATGTTGCTGCCGGTGGGTTGCTTCTGTATGTTCAGTGATGTTCTCATGAAGTCCCCCTGCTGTGAATAGATGTAGCATTGAAGATAGAAAGGTGAGATTTTCATGACTGTTCCATAAGCAAGCATCAGTGTTTAACACAAGCTTAAGAGTTGAAAAGGTGGTGGAGGGAGTTGACCAAGAGCTCAGGATTCTATGAAAACCAATCAAGGATTTGTAGAAAGGCAAAAGTTCTGACCTAGAAGCATAAGAACTATTAATTTTTAATTGTAATTCTATATCTTGCCAATGATTGATTCTATGAACCTGTGGGAAGTATTAAAATATGGGTTCTCAGTTTAATCTATGGCTGAATGTTTAGTAGCAGAGGGTTAAATATATATACATCCCTCACTTTTAAGACCATTCACTAATTGTATAATGACAGAATGGCCTGATAATAGCATAATAATGCAAATACACTCTTTTCAAGAACATTTTATTCTTAAGAAGTTTTCAACATTAGAACTGGATTGTGAAAATATATACTAAATTAAATAATAAATTCACCTTTAACTAGAAGGAGCCACTTCGTCTAGAACTGGAATTTGATCTCGACAACACATCTGTTGTGGCAGATAAAAAGAGATGTATTTTATCTCCCTCAGAAAGTCATCTTTTATCTTTAACAAAGATAGAAAAGCAGTTTGGGGGATGTTTGTTTTCTTTGGGAATTTGTACTGCCTGTTAAATATTTGCAGGGTATTTTTAAATGGTGTTTTTTTGACAGAGTTTAATGACAGCATCTCTTTGGCTATAAAGCAAGCCACATTATCTGTGAGTGTGCGCCATTTTGCTTCACGTTTGTATTTACACTACCAGAAATAGCCATCTCTAACAGATAACTGCTATGAAGATCCCTCTTCAGCTGAGGAAATATGTAAATATATATTTCCCACCCCAAAAAAAGTTTTTATATCAATATTGACTATTGTGACATGTTTCCATCCAAATCGGTGCATCAAACTTATGCATAAAACTGGCATATCACTTAAAATATTTTGAATAAAGCACTGTTTCCATCCAACGAGTCCAATGAACAAAATCATCACTTCCCGATAAACTGGCGCAATAAACTGGCACCAAAAAATGTAATGCAATAGAAGGTCATTTTCGAGACCAAGGTCATGTTCTGGGAGGAGATGGTCCCAAACCACTTTGATGACAGAGAAACAAAATTTCAGATGTGCAATGAAATTGACTCGTTGGTCAGTCCAATAATGCCGCCCCATCGCGCCCCAGTTTAGACAGAAAAACATATTACCATTACATTGTTTTTTGGATTTACCGTATTTGGATACAAAAGTACAAAGTATTGGATAAAAAGTTTTTACTACTCAGTTCTCTATATAATTTTTGAATCAGCTGCTGTATACATTGAGGCATGTTAAGCACCATATTTGCCTTTTGAGGAACAGCTAGCCAACCTTGATATTGTCTTAAATCCCCTTTTAAAAAGAAACTAAAAAATTGCAAACATTTAAGAATCGTCGCAGTCAATGTCAGTGTGGTTCAGGTCATGAACCAATCCCACTTCAGCACTTGACCTTGAAGTGAAAGTTTTCTCAGGTCATCATATTTTCAGCTACTATATTGAACCCCATCTCTGTGAGTAAATAGGACTTTAATATGATTCAGGTGTGTTTTATGAGAGTTAAAGCTAAGCTGTGCAGTGCTACAACCTTCCAGGACCGAAGATGCGTACCCCTGGTTTAGACTGGGAAAGTCAACCGGAAATCACCGTTTGGTTCTCGTGATAGAAATATTGATTAGAAAATGTACTCAGGCTGACATGTTTTACCTCAGGTGTCCTGCTGTGCCAGTGTATGGGCTGGTGATGGGAGAATTCGACAAAAACGGTCATGGATCATTGAATCTTTCACATTAGAGGAAGACCATCCAGGACCCTTTCCTTACAGACTTGACCGTGTAAGTTCCTGCATTCCATCGAGAAATTTATCAAGGATCATAATTTCTACACGTAGACCTTTTAGTTTTTTGTTTGTAAAATTTCAACTGTTGATTAGTTAGTCCAGTTTCCACCTGATTATCATTTCCATTTTCCCATTTACCTTCGTAGTTTCAAATCTGTGTTACCAGTTGCTCCATACTTGTCACACTGTGGGAGGACCTGACAATTCCAGTGTCTAGTCCAGCGTCACTCAGAGTTTGGTGTGCGTCTAGCTCTGCTCAAGGGTTCCTTTGCGGACTCTGCTCTGGAACAGAACTTCAATATTTCGCCCGCTTTCTAGACACACTTAGTTCTGACCTGAATGCCTTGCAACCAGCAGGTTTGGAGGTTATATTGGCTTCAATTTATATAGTTCTTTTCCCGAAGCTCAGAGACAATTTTTCAGAGCATTATTCAGGCACTCCAAAATCAATACCTTGGTACCCTGGGGCAGTCTGATAGAACACGTCAATCATTATGCGCCTACAGGCTCCTGGACACCACCAAACACACCACCAAACAGGGCAATGTGGGTGATGTGGCTACAACGATAGAATGGACTTGGTGGGGATTGAACCGCCAACCCTTCAGTTATAGAACGACCAACTTCTCCACTGTGCCACTTGCCACCCTGCAGTTAATGCAGGGCTGTCTGCTGCCAGGGCTGGGTGAGCTGTAGTTGACTGAGGCTCCACTTAATGACAGAATAGTCTCTGCTACACCATTGTTCCACCTGGTTCTTGATCCTCTGTCCAGCTCAAATGGGTCATCACTACACCCTCTCCCTGGTCTCCATTCTGTTACGTTTTTAGGGCTCAGTGAGATGCCTCCCTCACCCCCCAACAATGACATCCCTAATAACCTTGACTAAAAGGCTCTACGCTCAATTTTGCCTGTTTCCCACCAAGTTTGAGGATGAGCATGACTCGGCTTGATATGTTCGAGCCCCAACTTGCCAGAGTTCCACTTTTTGTTTCAATCGATTTCCAGTATCAGCCAGAGTGGCCTGTTTTTAGACATGTCACTCAAGATGTATCACTGCACTTATAGTTCCACTTGGTGACATCATAGCGAATGGACTAAAATCCGTAATTTCTTTAAAAAATTTAAATTGCAGTTAAGGAAAGGTTTCTTTGCACTGCCTCAATTTTTTCCGTGTGCAGCGAGGGGAGGAGCTTTGAGGTGATGAAAATGTTTGTTTTTTTGGGAAGTTTGTTAAACTGGGTGTAGCCCGCCGCATGCCCAGTGAGAGCTGGAGGTACCTGCAGAATGACCCTAAACAGGAATAACTCTGACGTGGATGAGCAGATCAAACTTTTATTCTGTTCTGCCTCAAATGTAAACCGTTTTAAGATTTCAGCTTTGACATTTTTAACTCTGAATTTAATAACCTTCATGAGATGACCTCAATGTTGATGTATGTGTTTCAGGTACATGCACATAAAACAGATAAGTTAGTACGTTATGAGCTTTATGGCGAAGGTGTGGATGAAGACCCAAAGAACATTTTAAGCATTGACAACAATAGGGATATTTACGTGCATGGAAAAGTGTTCTATTCCAAAAATAAAGTGCTCAAAGTAAGTACCCCTCCTTTTTAAGCAATTGAATATTATAATCAAATTAATTGAAATATTTTAAATTCTGTTTTAAAATCTTTTAAAAACTGTTACCATTTTGGAATTTATTATCTTCTTAGTCTAGTATTTTTGGCCATTCTTATTTGTCCACTGGCATTGGTTTTGTTTTAGAATAAAATCCAAGACGAGGGTATTTATATAATGATAGTCGTTGATCTGTCTTCTGATCTGATGCAATGATCTATGCTAAGGTATGCTAATAATGCTATTGCCAGAGCTAGAGAAAGACTGAAGGGATTCCAAAATGGTAACGCATACCTATATATCTCAAAAAGTCGATATGAACATGAATTTCACTCCTCTACAGCTGACATTTGAGGCAAAAAAACGGGACAACGATAAAGTGGATACAAGACTTGGGGTGGAGATTAAAATATTGGACATCAATAATCATGCCCCAAAATTTCAGAAACCAATTTATGAAGTGACTGTAAATGAGTCGCATCCTCAAGGTAAGTTCTTGGTCTTAGGCAATAGACACTAAGCCTCAACTTTCTTGCTAACCATTGCCTAGATTTCTGTTCTTTTGTTAGCTTCAACATCTTTCTATATTGCTGTCCAGCACTATAGAGTGACAATAATCCTTGACGTAAACAAAACCACAAATGCAAAATACTTTTTGGTGCCCTGGATTTTTAGGACTTGTGGTTTAGGTGTAATGGATAGACTCTTTTGGGACCTGCCTTAAGTAGGGTTAGACTTCGATATCATTTGATTTTCTTCCTTTGATATAATATATTTCATGCTCTGCTAAATGAATCAACACCGGATTACTCTTTAAATAGCAAGAAGTAGCTCAAAGTTTGTTTGATTCTAACTGTGCATTTTAACACACTTTCCTTCATATACATCTAGGTAAAGCAGTCGTGGCAGTATTAGCAACTGACGATGACGATTCATCTACAAACAATGGAACATTTAGTTTCACAATCAAATCTGTTATACCAACACCAGAGAATGTGGAGTTTTATATTAAGCAGCAAGGGCAAGCTGGTACCGTTTTCTTCAGGGGTTGCTTGGATTATGAGGTTTGAAGTTCTTGCAACAATGAAACCAATTAATTTTGATATTCATTCGGGTTAAACCTCCTGTTACCCTAAAATACACAATAACCCATTTCCACTGGGGTAAATTTTACCCCAGCAATTTCAAACCTCCAGAATGTGATTTTTTTTTTGCTAAAAGTTAAGTCAGGTAATTAACACTTTTGTTGATGACTTAACACATCACTTTGAAATACACCCCACCCCTTGCTCCGTATACATACAGATTACCCATTGCATTACTGTAGACAAATTAGCATGAAAACTCACTTTCACCTAATATTGGAAAACTATATAGATTTTTGTCTTTTTATCAATTCTTTCTTTAAGCCTTTTAGTAAGACTGAAACCAATTTCGAACCATTTGTAAACTCCTGCCAAAATGGGCAAACCAATGTAGGCTGCAAATTAGTCACATCAAAGTTTTTCCAGCTGTTCCCATAGACCCTCATTCCATCTAAGTTTGTCATTTGAAGTATATTATTTTCAATTAAAGGTGTAATTAAAAGATGAAATGCTGATTTTATGTCTTAAACATAAATAATGGCATATCTGGTGGGGCATGCAAACATTTTGATGACATTAGCAGCACTAAGTCCACCCTGTCGTTCAAGTGGAGAGCATGGCCACTATAATTTAGGATTTTTGGAAGGTGATGCATCTGCTGGTCGTTGAGACACAACAGGAGGGTGACCACTAGGAGTCTCATTCTCATGTGAGGAGGTGCCCCCCTCTGTCATCAGTGTCCCCCTCAAGATTAATCTTGGTCTCAGACACATGTCTATTTCACTGTCAAAAACCTACCGACAGAAAAACCTTTGCTTAGAGGCCACTTTCAATTGAGAGGGCTAGAGAGCACAAAGAAATAGTTTATTAAGCTTCTGTGCAAGCTTTTATAGCTTTGCACCTTCCCTGTAAACTATATACCGGTAATTATTATTTCCTGTGTTTTTCTGTGGAAAGGGAAAGAGTTCCCAAGGGAAACCAATCTGACAAAATGTGTACAGGTCATTGAAAAATAATATAATGTTAATTTATTTTTTACCAAGATCTCTCCCTTAAATTAGGAAAAGTAGTTCAATCTAAAGCAAAAAAAAAAAAAATACATAGACGTAGACGTGCATACATAGACGTGCATATCTTCAACTTTAAATGGGGTCATATTGACCCCAAGGATGATAGGAGGGTTAACGCTGAATGGATTAATATGACACGACTTCTTTTTATGTTGTATAATAATCTACTATATTCAACATTATGCCCTTTATTTGTTTACCAGAAAGCGGACAAATATATTATTCTGGTTGAAGCAAAAGATCATGGGGACAAAATACAGCTCTCAAGTACCAGCACACTGATTGTCAATATCATAGACAACAACAACAATCTTCCAGTATTCACAGGCCAAACTGTACGTTTTTACATCAACTGGATTTGATTTACATTTTCTTACGTTTTCTTATAATTGTAAATGGTTTAATGGCATGTTTATTTTATGAGTCTAAGTGAATGTTTCTTGTGGTTTAAGGGAACCAGAAAGGTGAGGGAAAGAGAATCTGGGGTTGAAGTACTAAGATTTCAAGTTTCAGATAAAGACACAAGGGGATCAAAAGCCTGGAGGGCCAATTACTTAATCTACGGCGATGCGAAAAAGCAATTCGACATCCAAACAGACCCTGTTACAAATGAAGGAATTCTAACAGTTGTTAAGGTTGGTACATGCTAATGTTTCTTCACTTTACGAAAAGTTGAGGATATGAGTGAACTACAACCTGAATCCCAGAAATGTTGGCAGTTTATCAAAAAGCAGATGTCTTATTCACATATTATTGTCTCATTCACATCATAAGTAATGCCTAACTGATAAAAAAAATTAAACAAATGCACTGACATGTTCTGGAGCTAAGACTGGATCTGCTGTTTCAATCCAGCTTTCTGAATCAAAATAATGCATTACCACCGTTCTCAAAGCAGTTTTATGAAATGTTCCAAGTAAATATATTGTAACAAACAACCAAAACACGAGATGATGTGTTGACAAAGACACTAGAAAAGGATCCGTGCCATCAGCGAACCAACAAGAATACACATAAAGAGTGACTTGACCACACTCAGAGGAGTACTGGTTGCAGAAATTTTTAACAGTACGAGAATTGCTACCACAGAACTAACAATTACTAAAACAACATAACATAATTAAAAAACAACACAGCGCTCACCCAATGAGTCCGTAGAAATGACACCGGTCATTACCCTATCCACTCCTTAGAGGGTTAAGTGTTCCACAACCCTCAGTCCATGGAATTACCCTGATGTGCCGCTCGTCTCTTGATGGAGGGAGGTCTCCAAGTGTCCCTGGCACAGCAGGCTCCACCTGGCCTCTGGCCATGCTCCACTGGGCCCAGCAGGTGATCCGATGACTAGTGTTCACGATGTTGCCCCACCCATTTGCCTTGATCCCAGATCTGCCTCTTGTTGACCTCTTGATCCAGCCTCACCGATGGTGCACTGCCCTGACACACATGATCCGCTGGCCATCCATAGCAAGGGTGAGAATTGTCTTTGCCTGATCCTTCTAGATCAGTGCTAGGAGTGAACCATTCCCCTGAACGTCAGATGGATGGTAGTGGCTGCCAGAACCTTTGAGGCTGACTTCAATGTGACTGTCGCGATACAAGCAGGGTGCAATCCATCACTGCTGTCCCAAGGTCACCTACCAAGTGCCTGTGTAAACAGCATGGCCTCTTCCCCTTTCTTTCCTCCAATTCTGGCGAGCTCCTTTGCCGTCTTTCCATCTCGTCCAGATGCTCAAGCTGTTTGCTCTTTTACGTAATCTGTTGCTGATCTCCAGCGATGGCGCAATGCTCTTTCGCCACAGGATCCGCTGGCCGTTCATAGCGAGGGTGAGCATAAAGTTGCCTGTGCATTTTGGAGTGGGTGCCTTCCCTGAAAGCTCGGCTGATGGTAAAGGCTGCCAGAAATTCAAGGATGACTTGGGTCTGGCCGTCATTGCACGGTAACCTGGACCGCGATAAAGGCAGGGCGAATCCGTCACTGCTCTCCCAAGGACTGAGCAGACGCCGGATCACAGTCACCAAGTCGAGCCCCTCACACTACGTCCATGGTCAGTAAACCAACATGATATACAGATAAAGACTGGGCCACACTCAGAGGAGTACTAGTTGCAGAAATGGTTAGCAGTTGGAGAACACACATAAACACCAACAAACAATAAAGACACCTCTTGAGACACCGTGTCTGATGATGTCACCCAATGAGCAAGTTGGAATGGTCGTTACAATGCACACTTTTCTGATGAGCACCAGCGATAGATTTCCTGCAAAACAGTACTAAACTGTTGATTTGAAGATAAGAGCACAGTTCTTTAGACCCAAGGAAACCACAGAGACTTTTAAAGCCATGGCTGCTCAGATGCCAACTGCCAACAGATTACTGTTAACAAGACTCTAATGATACAAACGTTGGTGGTAATGAGTGAGTGGGAACTATTGACTATTGATTAATTTTTAATATTTCTGTTTCACATAGGGAATGGACTATGAGAAGCAAACACACCAGAATTTGACCATCAGTGTGCAGAATGAAATTCCTTACTTTTCATGTAAGGTTAAAAAGCAAGTACCAGATGCCTTGTGGGAGCTTGAGAAAATACCCCAAGACATACATACGAGTGTCGCAAACCTCTATGAGACTGTTCCTGTGACAATTTATGTTGAGGATGTGAATGATCCTCCAATTTTTATTCCCCCGGTCAAACATGTTATGGTGAAGGAGAACATAGATCCAGGAACAAGCTTGACCACTTTCACTGCAAAAGACTTGGACAGAAGCTATGCGAACACAGTTAGGTAAAAGCAAGAGATTTATGCATTTTTTTACATGAATAACCACAATTTGATTGGAGAATTCATTATGGGTTTCTTGGAATCCCAGATTTTTTAAAGGTGAAGATGTCGGTGGATGGATAAAAGTTGATGCAATGACCGGAGAAGTATCCACAGCTACAATTGTCGACAGAGAGTCCCCATTTCTGACAAATGACACTTATAAAGCAACCATACATGCAGTGGATAATGGTGAGACAACCATTTTTAGAGGTCATTGAGAATAAGTTGTGCAGCTGAGAGGATATTTTTACACTAAGTATCTGATCTCCAGACATGTCTCCGCTGACGGCCACTGCAACTCTCTTCATTCATGTTAATGATGAGAATGATAATGCACCAGTGTTGGTGGAGAATTCAGTTAACATGTGCCTGGATAAAGAGCCCACAACAGCCAACATCACAGCTGTAGACCTGGACTTGGATCCCTATGGTTCACCTTTCTACTATGAGCTTCTGGGAGATGTCAAAGACAAATGGAAGATTGTGCCAGCCCAAGGTAATACTTTGGCTAGAATTCCACCAAAAACACTTTCTCCCTGAATATTCTCGGATACTCAGTATGGGTTAGTTTAGGGTGTCTAATATCTGCATTTACCTAATGCTTCTATCCATAGCAATTTACCTGAATAAAACACAGTCCTTTCTTTATGTGTTTACCCGGTGACTCCTAATGTTCCTGTCACTTCCAGTTCAGTTGTGGGAGTCATGAGCTTTTTCCATTCTCTCGAGCTCTGCTGGTTGTCAGATGAATCACGAATCTTCAGATGGTTTCTCAGCAGGGTGCTCTTCATCTTGGTCAAGAAAATATTGATGCAATGACTCTCCCTGCCAGAAGACGCACAGACGCACTCCGCACCAAACAGGGTAACAGGAAAGAAGAAGAAGGGATCCCGAGCGTTTTTTTTCTGTTAGTGGCTGATTACAGGGAGCTGTTTGACAAAAATTTGTTGAAAAGTGAGGATTTGTGGCGCACTATTTCTTTCTTGTGCCACGTGGCTCTTTTATTTCCTTCTTACATCATCAAAAGAGCAATCTTTCATTAGTTATACCCCTTGTGATAAAGGATCCAATATGTTTTTTGTTGGCGACACTCGTTTGGTCAGATGTTTGATGTCCTGTTGGTGTACCTTGGTTTTCGAACAAGATTCAAAAATTCGGAGTGATATGTGAGACGTGTATGTCTTCTTCCTTTCTGTTTCCCTGAGTGCATCTGTTGTACCGCAAATGCCATCTTCAGCCAGGGAGTGTCATTGCATGAATATTTCCTTGAACCAAATGAAAAGCAGCCTGCTGAAAAGTCATCTGAAAATTTCTGTGAATCTCAATTCGGATCGGTGCATAGACGAGAATTCTCTTTATGACATGAGTCAATACGCCACCTCACACATGATTCTCTTGTGTTCGGATTTACATCCTGAAAAAATGCAAAGGCTTTTTTTATGGACACTGCTTCAATATCTTTGTTTGACTCATGCGCAGATCAAAGGAGGTTGTTTGGTGTAAAATATACTTTAAAGGGTATACTTGGACCAAATGAGCGCCGCCTGTTTCGGGACTCAAAAAATGGTTGTGTACAACTGCACGGAATAGGTTGAGGTCTCGGTGTAGCTTGGCTCTCAATAACAGATCACTGATAAGTACCTATTAACAGCCGATAAAACGCACACATACCTACATTGAAGTGGGGGATGTAACTCCAATTGCAGTTGCATCGCAAACCGTGTTGATTTGCAATGTCCAGGTCCATCAGTTCTCATAGCTTTTTCGAGGAAAATGCTTGCTTGAAATCCAAAGTTTCAATGTGTCGGTTGTTGGTGACTAATCCACCGCTCAAAGCCAGAGTTTAGCTCTGACTTCATCACAAGGAAATCTATCACCATGGAAACAACACTTGCGAACCATTCTGAACTCCAAACTATTGCGCGTTCTTGAAGTTACGCATAATTAATAGGTTATATATTCTCAAGGATAATGAGGATTTACACGGTGTTCCTCGCTCTCTCACGGGCATATTCACACTGAAAAGAGCTGAAAAGGTACTTTATTGTAGCCGGAATGTCACAGAAATATCATTTTAAACCGTTCTAATATGAGTGTTTTCACACTGTTTATGCGCATTATTTATGTGCATAATAAAGATTTAAGACCCTGAATCTATGTTGAGCGCAAATAAACTTGTATATTAACATGAAAACATTGTGTGAACCATAAACCATGTTTTATGAATCATTTGTTATAATAAACTTTGTCAACGTGATTCTACACAGCTTGGGTTCAAATGTTAAAGGGTTTTAAATTTATTTATTTTTTTCTCATTTGGGTTAGTGGCCCTGAAAATGATATTGGTTTCCTGTGTTTAATGGCGGTGTTAAAGCCAGTCAGAGTCAAGGTGTCAGTTTTAAAATGGTGATCAAAACGATGATGTCAGTTTTAGAAAGTTCATTATAATTATTCTATTTTACAATGTTTTAAGTCAATCAGTCAATTTGTCAGTTTTGGAAAGTTGTTCAAAATAATTCTATGTCAGAATGTTTAAATGCCAATCAAAGTCTATGTGTCAGTTTTAGAATGGTGATCAAAATGATGATTTTTTAAAAACGATCGTCAGTTTTAACACAATAACGATGGTGTCTGTTTTAGAATGTTTATCCTAATCATTTTTTATGAATGTTTTAAAGCCAATCAGAGTCAAGGTGTCAGTTTTTAGAATGTTGATCAAAAGGATGATGTCAGTTTTAGAATGTTCATAAGAATCATTCTATTTTGGAAAATTTTAAAGCCAATCACAGTCAAGGTGTCAGTTTTAGAATGTTGATCAGAATGATGATGTCAGTTTTAGAATGTTCATCCGAATCATTCTAATTTAAAGTGTTTTAACTCTCTTATTTGTTTTTCCTCACAGGTGTAACGGTTACTCTTGTGAAAGAAAAAATGGTGCATTCTGGTCACCATCTTCTCCGGATTAAAATATCTGACCAGCAAGGAGTTTTTCACATCCAGAATCTGTCAGTTTCAGTATGTGACTGCACCTTAAGTGCCACCTGCCATCTCCGAATGGTCTTGACGACTCAGATGGGGCCTACCGCTTCTTTGATCATGACTCTTGCAGTTCTCCTCCTCATAGGTAACATAGAAATACAATGTTTTGATATCATTAAAGGAATGCTTCACGCCCATGCTCAGTCTCACCACAATATCATAAATAGTTTTTACCTATTTGGAAACTATTCTGTCATTTTCTGACGATTACACTTTAACCATAGCCTTGCATTGATCATGAGTTTCCTTATTATTACCATATTTAAAAGCTTGACTCTTTAAGAGTTACATCATGTTGTGAGACCAGCGTTAAATACAATGTTGATATTTTGAATGGAGTGTAGTTCAATACAATACAACACAATATCAACATATAAAACATCAACTAGTTTTAGATTTTGACTCACCCTTAGCCTTTGTTTATTATGTGGATTTCTCTGGTCATATGCCCTTTGGGTTTGTGATTGTCACTGTCCAGAGAGAAAGGTGGCGCTAATTAATTTTATCATTGTTTTGTAATTGTCTTATCTCTATTTGAAGCGATGCTTGTTTGTCTATTTCTGATTTACTTTAGTCAGAAAAAATGTAAAATGTCAAAGAGACAGTCAAACAGTTCAATTTTTTTTTACTTCCTCATGGAGGAACATGGAGTTGAACAATGTCTCTCATAACCTATTACAGAAGACTCTGGAACCGAGGTTTAAGAAGATTTATTCATTCATTCATTCATTTTCCTGCCCGCTTATTCCCTTTCGGGGTCACGGGGTCTCCAGTGCACATCAGGCGAGAGGCAGGGGTACAGTGTGGACAGGTCGCCAGTCCATCGCAGAGGTTTTAACAGAAAACGCTGCTTTTTCAAAACGTTGGAGATGCGATCAGCTAAACACAATGCTGTTTTGAGGAAAAAAAAGAGGTGGGGGAGGGGGAAGAGAGAGGCACCAATGGAGCAATGCTACAGCCCAACCCTTTCGACCATAATAACGCACCAATTTAACAAATCTCTTGTTTGTTTCAGCAATGTGCTTCCTGACACTTATGATGACCTGTAGAGAAGAGAAAAAAATGATCACAACCGATGAAGACTTTGGTTGTCTTGTAGCAACTAATACAGAAATTCCAGGAACGGACTGCATGGTAATGATCCTAGATTTCGGCAGAACAAATTTTTCTACACTTTATATCTTAAGGTACCAATATTAAATCACGAGAAGGAAAAATTTCTTGCTTTACAGAGCAGCTGATGCTTAATCAAGAGGTCGTTCAAAAAATATTTGAGTTATTTAACTTTTTGAGTTAAGTCTGCCAAAAGACATGTATTAACATTAGCTATGAGGGGTATGTGCAATGTGAATTAACCCTCAGAGGTTCAGGGCCTTTTTTACTACTTTACAATTTGTTCTTATAAATACTTGTTAAAAACAGTTTTTTTTTTTGTGGCAATGCTTTGTTATCAATTTTTTGATCAACGCCACCTACTTTTTTTTTCAAATATTATTTTTACATTTTGTCTTTTTTTTCACTGCAAAAATTAAGAACGAACAGTTAACAAAACAAAATAAGAATTAATTAATTAATCACCTCAATAAAGCAAAGCCAGGGTCACAAAAATGTGAAAATTATATAAAAGAGATGAGCCTCTTCTAAACTTAACTGTTCCACGCACTTTTTGTTCCATTGTGCTTTGTTTTATGCCAGAATTTTGACAAACCCAAGCCATCTTAAAGGTCTTGTACTTATCCCTTCTTTTCAGCACTAGATGGACTGATTTGCATCCTGTAAAATGAAACTGTAGAGATTTGTGCACTTTCTCACATTTTATTTTTAAAATGCAAATTATGTGTCATAATTTGATCTAACACAATCAATCAAAATTAAACACAGATTTTACTATTTACTTATTACTAACAGATCCTTCTGTAACAGTGAACAGTGGACATCTGCAGTTAGGCATCACAATTATATGCCAGTGTCATTGATGTTATGAATCACTTTTAACTGAAATAATTATTTCCTCTATAGGTGCCTTTCATAAATATTGACAACTTTGAACATGTCCACATCGACAATGATATAAATTCTTCAAAGAAAACCATTTCAACACAGAACATCACTTCACAAACTGTGAGTAGCTATGAAATTATATTATATATATATATTACAGTGGTATCCCGAGATTACGAAATGTTACAAAATGTTTGAGATACGAAAAAAATTCCAAGATACAAAAACAGTTCTGCTCTGTTATCCGCTTGTTAAGTCCTGACGCTCCATTCTCTGCTAAAAGGGGCTGATACGTCAGTTTTAAATCAAGTGAAACATTATGTATAGATTACCAATAATGTGCTATAACAAATCTTAGAGTCAACGTGTCGTAAAAGACTTTCATATGTAGTGCTATAATGTTTTCTGCCATCCGTTCCACCTCCTCCAACACTTCGCCACATCATTTCTATCACAAGGTAAGGTTTTACATTTGTGTAACTTACATATTACGTATTTTGTTTTTGTTTTATTCTGTTCTTTTTTTTAGGATCATTTATTACATTAACAATGTATAAATTTAAGGATTGAAGAAATGTTACTTGATTTTTATCATCTACTTATACTGTTGTTTCAGAGAGCCGTTACACAGATTAGGCGTTTTTACATTTAAAACTTGCTTCAAGATACGAAATTTTCGAGATATGAAAGCCACCGTGGAACGGATTAATTTCGTATCTCGAGGTACCACTGTGTATACAAAATCAATTTGCACTTTGATATTATTTGCATTTGTACTTTTATGTCAATTTTTTTAAAGAAATGACTACGTGAATAAAACATTAGAATAGAATTCTTATTTCCTCAATAATCCTCATGGAACTTCTTGCATGGAAGCAAAAGTTATTAATTTAAACAAAAATACATTTGAATTATGAGTGTAGTAGAACTTTTTTGTTGTCTGGTTGATTTATGAGATAGAACCAGAAGTTACACAACCAAAAATTTACAAGCTCTGTAAATGAAGTTACAGAGAGACATTTGATTCCTCTTTTGGGCTCTCTTGAAGCCTCTCTCTCTCCCCTCTCCACACAGCCTTTGTCTCTTTCTTTACGCAATGTAGCATTGTGTTGAGCTGATAGCATCTCTAATGTTTTAAACTAAATAAAGCAGCATTTTTATGTTAACTCTTCTTAAATCTCAGTTCCAGAGTCTTCTATAATGGGTTATGAATTAATATTCAATAACACAAGTTTCGCAAGTTTTTTTCTTTCGCAGTTCATTCGGGTGAGATTTCAACAATTGAACTCAAATCAAAAAACGTGACCAAAGCCTGCTTGAAAGGTCACAGTATTAAACATTTTTTTCTACTAACTGGAATATTGGGGGAAGGGGGTAGCCGGATGTGATTTTTGAGAGGTAGTGGAAATCACACACCTGGGTTCCATGGTATCCCGCATGTGAATTCATTTGGAAACACATGTCTGGCCAATGAATGATGTTTATGTTGCCACATGACTCCATTTTGGATCAGTGTAGAGCGATCTGTGCTCCTATGCAGCTTCAAGATCTCAGTCTTTGCATTAAAATAATCATCTCCATAGCATAAACCTTCTTTCTGCTGCTTTAAGAGCAAATTATTGTTAAATTATTAATACTTGTGTGTTTTTGACTTGTTTGAGCATGTGCTTATGATAACTAGTGTTCACCTGATATGCACAATTTTCTAAAATGTCTACAATTGTTTTACACTTCCAGCTTAATAAGACAAAGCAACAGGCCACAGCGCAGACTCCACAGTTAACGTACAACAGACAGATTTTTAAAGACTCCATCCACAGAGTGTGTATTACTAGCAACCACAGCCTTTTCAACAATCTAGGCTTTGACTTTGTTTACTGATGGTGTTTCTTTTCCAGAGTTCCACAAGAGATTCATTTAGGAAAAACTTCCAAGTAAGGATTATTTCAGTCTATGAATGATTCACTCCATTCAATGATATTTAAAAACACACAATGTTTGTTTCAACAGCATTCCAGTATGACAGGCACTTATTTCTGCAAAGGTACCTTGAGGGAAAACCTCTCTTATCTCATCACAAAGGTACGTGTATGCTTCTTTGCGGAGTTCCATTTCTCTCACCCTAATGGCTCTATGAATCGGAACACCCCAACGACGCAAAATACATCAACCAAATGATTCTGACGGATCAGCAAATGCATTACTCCTGACAACTTTTCTATTCAGTCAGGAAAATGATTTGATGTGCCCTGGGTAGGACTTTCCTCAGTATTCGGATTAAGTTGTGGTTAGATTTCGTCCAGAGACTCCTCCCCTCAATTTTGCATCCCTAAACCCCAACCATTTGGATGCAGGCAATTCTTGGTCTGGTGTTCAGGAAATGCCTGAAAAATGCACCCCTGTTGTGGGGATGTGTGTATACAAGACTAAAAGGGACGTTTGTTGCCAAGTCATTGGATTTCCTTGTTGTGAAAAATCAATGTTCTGGTTTATGTTGCTTCGGTGCGATAGATCGAGTCTCTCCAGCCAATGCACACTGGTTCAGGACCCGAAGAGATTAGATCAACAGTGCTGATCAAGGGTGGTCTCTCTGTCACTGTTAGTGTCTCTCTCTCCTCTTTAATAAAAAGAGAAAGGTTCCACATTGTTTTCATGAGCTGTATGCCAAAATCATCCATATTAAAACAAAAAAAAGGCTTGAAGTACTTCAGTTGTGTGTCAATGAATCAGAAATATATGAAAGTAATGTATATATATATATCAGAAAATAATGAACTTTATCACATTATTGCCTGTATTATTCCCCTATTATTAGTTTTTAGTGTGTGGCCTCTAATACTTTTACTGGCATATTAATGGATAAAGGACATGAGTTCTAACAAAAAGATGGTTTTCATAATGTGAACACTTTTATAAATTACGGCCAATTTACTCCTACATTAGAATGTGGGTCTAAGCGGAGGGTTAGGGCTAAGGGCTAGAAATGGAACTCAGCCTTAATTTACATATGATTTAATCAGGAAAAAAATATTCAATGTTTTTGTTTCATCAGAAATGTCTTTCTCTCGATGAGCTTGGCGTCGATACGCCACACTGTTACACCGAGGAAGGGAATCCAATGCCCAATGCCGAACTTGACGCCATCTCCATTCCAGACAATGAATTTCATCCTGACCTGCTGGGAGATTTGGATAGTAGGTTCAGTATGCTTGCAGCTGTATCCAGGCCATATCTGACGGGAAGGTGAAAAGGTGCTTGAGAGATTGTTTAAGAACTGATTTTTTAATCACTAAATGGCTACTGGTAAAATATAAGATACTCGGGTTGTTAATTTTAGCTATTTGTAAATATATGTGTGATAACTTTTTGGAAACATCTAACAGTGCATAAGAAAGAAATACAAAGCTTAAACTTTATATGCTTTTCTTGATGTGTCAACATTTTGTGAAGTATTTGAGTCTATGCTGCAAAAAGAAACAAAGCCTTGAGTCTCCTTTTTTGCATAGCATATAGCCTACCGAGAAAACATATATTTAATGTTTTAATGTAGACTGATAACTGCATTTAAAAAAAAAGATCCCAACGAAACAAGGAATTAAAGACATTTTGTCAAATTCTAATTTTGCTGGTTCAAAAACTTCATTCCTTCACAGTATTATAACTGCACTGGTGGAATCCAAGAAATGCTACTAATGTGCTCCATGTAAGGGTTTCCTTCATGAAACAATCTATATATAGCATCCCTGTAATTTCAGGATGTCTGTCACCTTTAGAAACACATTTTAATAAAACACTCCACTTTTTGCCTCATTTTCATATCCCCGAAGGCAATAATTAATGATTTACCATTTTGGAAACGTCTCCGATCCAGACTTGTCCCTCAGATCTGGTGATTACACATCAAATCTAATGATGGGAATATATAATAAGATATTATTATTATTATTCTGTATAATAATATATAAAGAAGAGGGCTTGGTGTCCAACTATTTACAAGAAATTCATGAGTAACACATTACAGATTTGTTCTGCTAACTTCTTTGCACAACGCAAGTTTCAAACTGCCCCAATTAGCTGCCAATTAGCTGTTAGCAACAACTGTCTGGTGACCTGGCCTTTTTATAGCTTTTAGAACCTTTAGGTGGAGCTTTCCTTTTGCCCCAGACACAGCAACCAATCGCATGCAGAACGCGCATCTTTCACCAGGTGAAAATTAAGGGTTTTCTGACATAACAAACATACTGAGAATCTTTCAGAGTTACAGTACATTGTGTTGTGAGACCAGTGGAAAATAGAATGTTGTATTGCTTTTTTTCACATTTTTTAGGCTGAGTTTGTCAGGGACTATACTCAATTCTGGTATAACAGACAATGAACTTTGCAGGTGCAATATTCCACCGTGAATTTATGCACCACCATTAAGATATAAAGCGTGGTCCTGCTCTGTGGTCTAGTAGCTAGTACGGATACAACGGTACACGAAGCTCACGTTTTGGTACGTTTTGCATTTTTCTGTTAGGTTCCGTTTTAATAATGGTGTAGAAAATTGTCATTTTTTTTTTTAAATCATTCTTTCTATGGGCCATATGAATAGATAAACGTTATTTTGCTATCTACAAAAAAATTTGCTTTAAATAAACCAATAAAATAAACAACTGTGCAAGGTGGGCATTAGCTTCTTCAACAGTGAGCGGATTAGCGCAGGAAGAGAGGGATTTAAGGCAGGCAAATCTTCCATCTTTTCTTTGATTATATATGATTACGTTTTAAAAAGGAAAATATATTATTACTACGTAAGCAATCCTTCTCAAGCATATGAATCGTGATGCTACTAGTGTGCATTAATTCAAGAATTAACATATGCTAAGCTATGCTAAAAATGCTATCATCAAATCTGGAGAACACCCTATGTGTAAAAGGGGTTGTGTTCCTTTAACCCTTAGACGTCTATCACACTGGCTGTTTTTAATCAAATATATTGTTTAGGATTCAAAAAAGTTATTAGTTTTGATATTTTGATTTTTAAATGAACATTACACAAGTTATGAAACATAATTTGCAATGTAATTCAAATTAAAATGTGAGAATATTGGTGGCATCTAGTGGTGAAAAGAATGGATAACTGTTTGAAGTACAAGACCAGTGATATAGCTTGTGTTTTTTGAAGATATGGCACAAAAAAACATAACAGAACAAAAAGTTAAGGTTTAGGAGAGGCTTGCCTGGTTTTTTTTTATACAATTTTCACATTGTTTTGACCTTGTCTTTGCTTTTTTGTGGGGATTTATGATTTTTAATTTTGTCTCAACACTTTGTTTAAAAAAACAATTTGATTTTTGTTACAAGACATAAAAAACTGTCCATTGAAATTTTTGTTGCCGTAAAAAATAAAAACATTTAAATATCGGAATTGTATTTTGTAGAATTTCACCATTGTTGGGAAATGATTGTGTAATGTAATCTTAAAATATTTGTAAAAAAAAAAAAGAAGCTGGGGTTGTAACAAAGTTAAGTATATACTTGGACTGTGGTATTGTCAGAAACCTACATCAGTTTTAGGTTATTTGTTTTTATTACTTTGAAATGTGACTATTTTTGGAAAACGTTGTACAGTATTTTAATGTATAGTTAATAAAAATACATTCATTTGTGTATATTAAAAAAAACATGTCTATGAAATGGATTTTCTTGTGTCCACAAAACTCATCAGGTTTACTTTGGCAAAACCTGTTTTACTGGTTGTGTTCAGTATGACAGCACCCACACAGGGCTAACTTTAAAGTGTCACTATCAGAGCATCTAGATTGATTGTAGTAATTAATCAGGTGTCAAAGGTGCCTGTGAAAAATATTGATTTAGGAACCTGAGGCAAGCAGCATCAGCCGTAGTACAGACTGGGCATTTGAGACTATTTTTCAATATTTATTGTGTTGATGCTTGCAATTAACAAAATGTGTAACAGAACCTGTTTCAATTTAAAGGGTTCATGACCTGATGAACCTTTAAGTGGCTTTTATGGTGATTTATAAGAGTATATTCAATAAAAATTCGAACCATTAACATCAAGTTTGTTTCTTTTAAAAACGGGTTTTATTTATGCCATTGACGACCTTACATGAGTCCCACTTCCCCCGGAGCACTTACCTGCTAAGTATAGTTGGCGCATCTTGTTAGAACATTGATGGCATTGAAGTTGCTCGTAATGAATCATTCTATTCTCCCTCACATTTACTGTGAGCGTCAGACAGTAACTGCATACAAGTCATGAATATGCAAATCAGTAACCAGTAAGTGAGTAACTGGGGAGTAGTTAGGAAGTTTTCCGAATGAAAAAACCGGCCCATTTTTGGAATAAGCCTGGGCTACAAAAATATGAAAGTGATTTTTTGAGAGATATAATCACATTTCCCATACAACTAGACCAATGTGAAAAACATATTATTATTTAAAAAAAAGAAAAGAATGTTATGACCCCTTTAAAGAGCGATCAAGTTCTAGTAATGATGTGCGCTGATGGTTTTGATAGTACACAGTGAGTAAAGGTTTCTGTCATCTATTGATCTCATTCACTATGGTAACAAGGCCTCATCATTGCATTTGCTTTGTCATACCACTTCTGGTATATATGCACACAAAACAATCAAAGCCAATATCTCAGGCTTCAGCCAATATCACCGTTCACTGCAAACAACCATACCACGTTCAAAAAAGCACTTAAATCTCCTTTCTTCCACATTTTCATGCTTGATTTTAACTGCAGAAAATTGTTTTGACCACTACTAAATCCATTGAGTTGTTGCCATGTTATTGGCTGATTATAATTATATGTTTACCAAATAAAGTGGCCAGGGATATGTCTTGTTTTTCCTAGCAGCAGATACTGGTTAAAGTCCGAGAACATGTGCTTCACATGAAAAATTTCACCGTAGCAATAAACTTCATTCAAAACAAAAGTTCATTCAAATCGTTTTTGCTAAAATTAGATTTCCTGAGGCTCTATTACTAAGCATTGTGAGGTTGTGTGTTCTAACCCCGGGAAAGCAAGAACTGATCAAATGTGTTCATACTTTGAAACTTAAGTCACTTTGGATAAATGCGTTGGCCAAATGCATGTCAAACGTTAAGTTTCTAAGAAAGTGAATTGTAAATAATATGCTAAAATCTGTCCCGTCTGTGTGTGATGAGGCTATTTAATATATGGGTTTCATTTTCTGAAATGAGTGAAGATGAAGAAAATATGCAGAGATCAAAACCCTATGCGATATGGAACTCTAGAGTTCAACAATTGACATGAGTTTTTTTTCTCCTGTGGAGTCA
This sequence comes from Danionella cerebrum, assembly GCA_007224835.1. NCBI lineage: Eukaryota > Metazoa > Chordata > Actinopteri > Cypriniformes > Danionidae > Danionella > Danionella cerebrum. The sequence goes on along the minus strand of SRMA01024723.1, from coordinate 16,032 downwards.
CAAAATTGATTATGGTCACAGGAAAAAATAGAAGTCTGTGTGAGGTTCAAAGCATTTCAAGTATGCACAAAAACACAGGAACTAGGGTGCATAAAAGTAGTGCAGGTCCTCTGGACTGATATTTACTGTAGTAGTTTGAAAAAAGGAGTCACAGTGAGTGGTGGAGGTACCTTAACAGTTTGGGGCTGCATTTCTACAAATAGAGTAAGACATTTGGTCAGGATTAATGGTGTCCTCAATGCTGAGAAATACTTGCAGTCAATAATGCAGTCCCATCAGGGAAGCGTATGATAGGGCCCAAATATTTTCCCCAAACACACGGCCGAACTCATTAAAAACAATCTTCAGTGTAAAGAAGAACAAAAAGTCCTGGAAGTGAAGTAATGTCCCCCACAGAGTTCCAAACCCAACATCATCAAGTGATGAAGAGACAGAGAGACTGGAGAAAACTAAATCTACATATCTGTGGTTAGTTCTCTAAGACGTTTGGAACAACCTACTAAAAGAGTTCCTGATGTGAAAGGAAAGGGTGGTCACACCAAAAGGTGATTTGATTTAAATTTCTATTTTTTCATTGAGTGCATTTGTTTAAAAAATTAAAGAATTAGTACTTAATTAATAAAACCATTCCAAATGTACAGCGTTTCTCACAAAGGCCTTAAACTTTTGCACAGCTGATCTGTGAATATTTCTGACATACTAAGTATTTTAAACATTTTTATGTAAGCTTCCCTATGACCAGATTTAGTGACCACTAAGGTCCCACCCATTCCACAATGCATCGGCCCCTAGTTACTACCCATCCTGGAGGTGGTGGTGGTTGTGTGGAGCCCACGGAGGTTAACATGTTGTACCCTGTTTTCCTGGGAATGTCCCTCCGCAACGGGAGCAGTCGGAAGAAGAATACGTGTTTAGATAAATACATTATTTATTTAATTAGGGCATTTATTACTTTTAATGTTTACATGTTAATTGTTAGTGATATGAAGGTAAATGAGAAGAATCGGATCATTCAAATCGGATGAAGCAAAGTTGACATGGTTTATCAACTCTGGTGAAAATGAATATTCATACAGAGACGTGACATCACTACACTGGGCGGGGCTTACCGCTAGCGCTACTAGCAGCAGTGGTAGCAAGAAGGAACCGAGGCAGTGTCAGCGGATCTTAAAATCATTCCTTGGAACAAAACAACCGAAAACACACAGAGAAAACAAAGCAACGGTAACTTTTCGCAATGTTTCAACCAAAATACATTATATGTGTTCAAAGGTGTTTGTGGACAGTGGCAAGAGGATTTGTTTTACTTAAGTAAATTCGTTATTAACGTTGTGGTTAAGGCCCTTGTGAATTGCAACTGTCAAAAACGTAAATGTTATTCTTTTCCCTGTGCATCATTGGAAATATTCGTTTATATAAGGATGTATACATCTCAAGTGATACATTAGCGTTAGGTTAACATAAACACCCAGTTATAACGTTAATGGTTTAGATGTTTGTGATGAGTTAACTTGGATTACATATGTTTTCGTTACGTTTTGTGATTAGAAATATGGGTCTGAATTGACGTAGAAATTTCAGCCGTGTAAATTCGGTTAATATTGTTTTAAAAGACAAATGTTATTTCAATCTTTTACCTCGTCTTAGTTGTATGTTACGGGTTTATTACGAGATACATTCCTACGTTATTTAACGTTTTCTACCATTTCCTGTTGTAACATACGTTACGTGTCTGTAACAGTTGATGAGTTTTGTTTTGTTTTTGACTACAGTTGACATTCACGTTATACTGTGTCTTTGTGATTGACGTTAATGTTAATATCGCTAAAGTTACTTACCACCACTCTAATTTAAAATAAAATGCTTACTAAACACAATAAAGCTACACATGTATCCACGTTTCAGATAATAAACAGGGTTTTGATTGTGTTTTTAGTTATTTTGTTAGTGAATCCAATGAATGTTTTGATAGTGGGGCGCGGTGGCAGAGGCCTCGGACATGGCGGTAACTTAGATTATCAACAATATATCTTAACTACTGTCCTTTATCCCAACAGCAGTGTTTATGTTTCGACAGAACAATGTTTCGAGTCCTTTGACTTTAATTTTATTTGTGTGTGTTTGTGTTTTTGATATTTTCCCACGTAGCGACACGGTAATTTTGGAGCTTCCGGTTAAACATACTTCCGCAGATGTGTTTCCGGTTCATGTTAGTTAACTAAATAACCAAAACAATACATTTAGTATATGCCTGCTTTTTTATATTATTTGTATGCATTTTTTATTATTTATATTTTTCATGCTGCTATAAACTTGCAAATCTCTTTTACACACATTGTTATTGTCCCTGTTTCCAGATGGCAGCAATTCGCAAAAAGCTGGTCATAGTGGGTGATGGAGCCTGCGGAAAGACCTGTTTGCTCATTGTTTTCAGTAAAGATCAGTTCCCCGAAGTCTATGTGCCCACAGTCTTTGAGAACTATGTGGCAGACATCGAGGTTGATGGAAAGCAGGTATAAACTGTTTTTGACTCATATTTGATTACCAATAGATTTCACTGTTTTTTTATTAAACTGATTCTGGTCCTCTGGCCTTTTGATTGGGTTTATCCTAGTAATGAAGGATTTTTTTTCCTGGTGTAGGTGGAGCTTGCCTTGTGGGACACTGCTGGCCAGGAGGACTATGACCGACTGAGACCCCTGTCCTACCCCGACACTGATGTCATTCTCATGTGCTTCTCCATCGACAGTCCTGACAGTCTGGGTGAGGCTTTTTACTAAATTAGATAATCTTCATCAAAACCGTAGATAGCATGATTGTGAGTGTTCTCAATAGATTTGTTTTATTAGAAAAACAAAAAAACAGTTATGAAAGCTAGCTAGGACTGAATTGGATGAAATTAATTGTTAGGGGTTTCAACAGAAATAACTCAGAATGGTGTAATGAATACAAGATTTTACAAAATAAACACCAATTAGTTTAATTTAAATAAGTTGATATGAATTAGTGTTTCATTCAAGATTCAGCTGTCAATCATCTTTTCCATTATTATCTGTAGATTTCAGTGTTCATCTATTCATTAGCCCTGACCAGTTTCCCAATTTATGCTGCTGAAAAATAGAAAAAAACACCCCCATAACATGATGCTGCCATCCTCATGCATCACTGTAGAGATTGTGTTGACCAGGTGATGAGGTCTCCTTTTATTATATAATGGCTACTAGGGATATCACACTACCTGGTTCATTTGGTACACCCTCCTCAGTTCAATGCGTTGTTGGGACCACAGTTCCTCATTTGAATTACTCCCGTGTGCATTATTGTTTTTTTTTTTTTACAATATATCGTTATGCTTGAATGACAATTTCATTTAGCTTCATGGAGTGTGTGATTCTAGTCACTTCTGAAACTTCTTTTCCTTGTCTTTTTTCATTTTATGTAATATTTACAAAGAGCAACTATCCTTTACTCACATTTTAAACGAGAACGATTATCAAATTATCTCTCTATCAGAGCAAAGTAGAAGACTTACTGCAAACATTAATATTAGTTGTATTAATCACTAGTTGTAAATAAACAAAAAACAAAAGTAGTTCATGTTCTCATGTGTCAGAATTGCTGTGAACTCCTGCTTTCTGGATTATATCCTTTTTGAATGCTGTTTTATTGTTGTGTTGTTTACTGGTTTCCTATACACCAACTGGTCAAAGAGAACCCCGCTCTGAAGCATGAAATGCAAGTCTAACTCCTCGGCTTACATATGCAAAAAGAAAAATTGCTTTATCGTAAGTGGTTGTCGTTTAACCAGCATTTAAAAATTGATATGCAGAGGGTATCACATGGTTTTTAAAGGGTATATAAAGTTTTAAAGGGTTAAAGCAATAATAACTAATGGTTTTCATTTGGAGCATGATTATACACTTGGGAGAAACTCAACTTCACTTCATCAATTGTGATCAATTTGAAGATCGGACACAAAATCAGTGATGAACTGGTTTGAATTTAAACAGTTGTTTGAAAGCTCTCTCTTCTTTTAATGTGTCATAGAGAATATTCCAGAGAAGTGGACACCGGAGGTGAAGCATTTCTGTCCGAATGTTCCAATTATCCTTGTGGGGAACAAAAAGGATCTTCGGAATGATGAGCACACGCGAAGGGAGCTTGCCAAAATGAAACAGGCAAGATCTTTCTACTGTTTACATCTTTTACTGTCTACTGTTATGATGGCCTTTACACATCGTGAGCGTTACAAGTTCTATAGATATAGAGAAACTAATATGCGACACAGTTCTGAGGAAGGACACACAGGAAAGGATTCCTCATCTAGTGATAATGATATTATGTCAAGTATCTTTAATATCAGACAAACCTCTACAAATTCAGTGGTTTTAAAATATAAGTATGAGGCATAACTCTTCACCAGAAAACGGTTCGTAGCTTAATTAGCAGATCATGCTTTGTCTAGCCAAAGTTTAGCCAAATATATTATAATGCTAGTAGTTGCCTGATTAAAAAGGTTTTCGCTTACACTCACCCTTCAATAAAGTTACCTGTCTCAAACACGCTGTTGTACTGAAGCAGTTCTCCTTCAGGTCATTGTCCTTGTCCCAAAACGCTGACCGCGAATCTGACCAATTGTTCTGCCATATAGAATGTTTATGAGTTGCCGTATCCTAGCAGCAAGCAGTATTGTAATTGGTCAGCCATGTTTTATAGCCACGTCTACAAAAACTTTGATTTTTGACACAAAAAATAAAATTTTTGAACAAAAAAAACACACGGACCATCAAAAAAACCCAGAAACAGACACCCAAACTGCCTCTGTTTGGTGATCTAATAGTAAATGTGCACATGTAATCCTGTACATGCTCTAAGCAGCAGTAGCGGAATAAACAGATACATGGTCCTCTCTTTGGCCGCCATTAGGCTTGCTGTTTGTAAACACAGCAGTGACGACAAAGACAAATTCCACCTCCCAAACTCAAAAAACTCTGGTTTCAACATCCCCGCAGAACGAATAAAATAAGTTTCACCTTTGGCTGGCGTTTTCCAAAATGCAAGGTTACATATGGCCGGATAGTTTATCCCAGCACAAAAATTCCCGTTTTCAAAATAGCCGGGAACAGCCTTGGAAATCGACAAAGGAGCCAAAAGGATAATTTTTTAAAATATGTATTGTTTCAAAATATGTTATTCTTTTGTGATTAAAATAAACCTTAAATCACGACTGGCAGGCCTTGATGCGGCAATTTGTGGCGCTATAATGTGTGCATAAAGATTTGACATTGTGAATTTGTAAATCCTAAAAAAATGTAACCTTACAAAAATATTGTTTCAATTTCACGCTGCGATCGACCGGTAGCACCTCCGACGTAATGAGCACCCCTGTTCTATGGGTACTATATTGCTTTTCCTGCAGTTCCTGGATGTAAGCTGTTGAATTTGAACCATTGAATTTTTGGAAAGTGAAATAAAATTAACCAAAAATTGTCTGACGAATGTTATTGTTGGAATTATTAAACAAACTGAATATTTTGGAAACGGACTCTGTGAAATGAATATTAATTATAGATTTTTCTTACAATGAAAAAGTTGGTGAAATGTTTCCGATTTAAATATTCACTGCTTAAATATACAACCATGGTAAAATGCAGCGCACAAAAATGCAACCCTTGTAAATACAAGGAATTAAAATGTAAGCACTGTTAATTGCAAAGCTATTTTTTCGCAGTTGTGTAGTCAACAAGCTTTTTATTTCAAATACTTTTGCCATTATTTTTTCTGCAATTTTCTGCAATCTGTGCACAATTACAATTCAAAAAGCATATTAAGAATTGTAAAATAATCATGCATTAAATTTACTCAATAACAATGTAAGGCGACGTTGTGAAGTGCAAGCCTAACTATTTTCTGTCACGTAATGAAGAATTTTTCATTGTTTTTCATATAGGAACCTGTAAAGCCAGAGGAGGGGCGAGACATGGCCAACCGAATCAATGCCTTTGGGTGTCTAGAGTGCTCTGCCAAGACAAAAGATGGGGTGAGAGAGGTGTTTGAAATGGCCACCAGAGCTGCGCTGCAAGCCAGAAAACGTGGCAAGAAGTCTGGATGCCTGCTGTTATAAATGCCTCTAGAGGAGTCAACAGCCCAGGAGACTTCAGAGCAGGGAGGGAGGGACCAAGCGGATGGGATTCAAGCTTTCGACTCCTATTAAAGTCACCTTTTAGACTGAAACCAGGACAGCACGCCAGACAAAAACACAGGAGATCTCAGAAATGAGTCCTGTCATCGCCAAGTTTGGGGAGAAAACATTGCAAAAATACGAGATACGATTTCTAAATGGACTTTATAGCTAGGAAATTCAATGTGGTTCATTTACCCCTCAGCGTTTTAGCCCTAAACTGTAAGATGATGTCTGCAGCGACTGTTTTCTTCTCGTCTAGGACCGAGTGTTTGTACGTTTGTACATGTACGATTATGAATGTTTTGTGTGGAACGAGTGCATTTGCGTCTTCTTGTCATCGTGTATCTGCCCGGCTTTATTCTGTTTTAGCACACTCTGAACCCTGAAGAGGGCTGTATTCTGTAACCTCCAACTTCAGGCTATTTCCTTTTTTTAATTACTGATGTCTCAAAGGATTCTGGGCTGTGCATTAGGGATCATTTAGTGATACTGATTTATTTAAAGCATACAGTTTTTTTTAATCGTTTGCATTTAGAAATAAAATTTAAAGAAAAGCTGATTTGAAATGTATCTGATGTCAGCTGTTTTGTGCTTAATCTTGATCCAAATCTCTCTCACGCACACACACAAGATAATTATTTTATTTGTTCTAAACACATTTGATTAAGGAAGAGAAAACGCTTCTATTTTTATTACAATTTCACAATATTCTTTAAAGGCCTGTATAGACAATGTCACATTTTCCCTTTCAAGGGACTGTTTTAGGCAGGTGTGAAAAATCCAGTAAAATACAAATAACAATTGTTTATTTTTGTACAATGAGTGAAAAGAAGAATCAGAAAGGCCCGGGATTCCAGACAAAGAACTGCACTAGCCAATGAGGGCGAACCACTGTTATCCCCGCCCCCATGGGAGATTTGTGCAACATTTCAGGATCGCAAACAAAAAATCAGAAAGTGAAAGCCAAGATGCTGAGAGCGTGAACAAAACTCTTGAGATTCGAAACGGAAGCTGAAAATGAAACCAACAAAGAATGGAGTGTAATTAAAATCAATGACGATTTTTTTATGGTAATTACTTGATTATTTTTGTTTTCGGGCTGATTTTTCGGGCTGATTAATTCCATAGTTTTGAGGCACCACAACAGAGAGCTCAGGTCCTTGCTCAATATGAAGCAAATGTACATCAGTGTAGGACGTCATTATTGCGAGAGAGCACACTGTTATAATTTGACGAATTATAAATTAAATTGTTTATTATTTTTTTTTTTAATAAAGCAGTTTTGTGATTGGGATCTTAATGGACTCATCCACTTGCAGAAAAATTCAGCGTTGCTCAGGAATAGTGTGACTGTCCCATTAGATCCATTAAAATTAGATTACGATATGGTTAGAGTTGTGGTTTGGGTGCGTGTTAAGTCTCCAAACATTGGTGGAGCTGTTTGCAAAGATCGGGGCCTAACCATACACTAAAGAAATCTGCATGACATTACACCACCTACTGCCATTGGGCCAATATGAGGCTACCGCCGTGCTGTCCTGGGTGCTGCTAATTACAGGTGCACCATCATGGTTTCAGAGCTCCTCCTCGAGTCTACAGCTTATTATGTAACAAATAAGAATTTGAGAACAACTGCTCTGCGTTTGATCGCTGGCAGCATAAATGATCTTTCTCACTAGTACGTGATTGCATCAGTCAGTTAGCTCTGTTCAGTGTAGCTGTCAATCAAATGGCCCCGCCTAGTTTTTTTAGGGGACAATTGAGCCATCGTGAGCCACATGAAAATAAACTTAAAACAAGTTAAAACAACTATTGAAGTTTGTTTACTGTATAGATAACTGTCAAAAATCATCACAACCGTTTGTGTAAATAATTAATTTCTCAGGAAATTATTTTAAAAGTTTTACTCCATTCTACAGCTAGCACCATGGGGGTGATCGCTGTGGTTTGGATACATTCGGCACACTTGGGCCTAACTGTGCAGTTACTTTGAGGCATTGCAAGTAAATGCAGTCAAAAAAAAAAGATTCGGTTTCAGTGTGAACGTAGCCTTACTCCAGAGGAGCAGATATGGAATGTTTGACTACAGTAGAAAACATCAAGAAGTAAACCCCCACATTATTAATAACATTATTTTACTCTAACATTATTTTTTTTGACCTTTCTATTTAAGGGCCAGACTAAGAAAAGGTCGATATTAGGTTTTTGTAACATGTTCCCTATTGTTTTCAATTGTAGCACAAGCTTTCTCAAGCTTTCAGGTGTCAGTTTTCTTTCAACCAATCAGCTCGCGAGTTGAGTCTCCGCCCACAGGGCTGACGCCATCTTGCACTGGGAGCTGATTTTCGGTTGAGCGTCATGAACTTCTCCGTGTATCACGTTCAGACCCGTGACGCTGCAGGGGTAAAAGAGGTAAAATTCTTAAAATATGTTATTAATTAATAAATACGAATTACCTCGTGTGGTTACGCGTTTTGTTATGTTTGCTGTTGTGCGCGCGCTTGGTTAGTCCGTGTCCTTTAGAGTGGACCGTGAGCTGTCATCCAGGTTAATTTTATTAGATATAACGAAATTCTTTCATTTTTAAGTGTTCACATGCCCTGCATTGGGCTAGAGCTTGCATTAAAGTGTGATTACAAGCGTCTAGGCACATATGCTCTTCTATATGTCAGCGTTCTTCATTGGGGTCAGTTGAGCTTCTGCTTGACTGAACATTTCTGCGCAAAGTGTTAAAATTATTTATGACTAGCACTAGTTTAGACTCTACATGCTCAGAAACGTTTTGGAAACCATCTGCAAATGTTTTTATTAGCACTATTTTGTTTCAACATGAGCACATTTGACTCTCCCTGAGAAAAGGACAGAAGTCCAATTTTTTCTTATGATTGTGTGAATTTTTAATGTGTTTATGAGGATTGATTTGTATGCATTTACCAACAGTTGTAAATGAAGCACCGAGAGGAAGAAGTGGGTGTTTCTGTAAAGAATGGATCTTGAGAGGAGGTAGGTCTTGAGTTCCCCAGGTTTCTTTTTAGCACAAATCTGCTCTTACATAACATGAAGCTGCTAACACATTGAAATAAATATTGCTACTTGCCGTTGGAGATAGTTCTCAAGTAATTGTGACAAAAGGTTTCTGATGATGGATATGGCAGTAATTTTAGTTCAAAAGAGAGAAACCCACAAGTTGATGATTAATATATTTCATTTATATATACACACAGCACGTAAAAATGCCTGTGTTGCCCTGGCTTTGGTCATTTTTGTTTCAAATACCTTTGGTCATTTCATTAAAGTTTACATCACAATTGTGACATATGCACTGACATATACTCTTCATTTTGTACCTGTTAGTATTAAGGTTTGTTTTCAGGTTTAAATATGCATAGAATGTACAGTGGTACCTCGAGATACGAAATTAATCCGTTCCAGGGTGGCGCCCGTATCTCGAAGCAAGTTTTAAATGTAAAATGCTTAATCTGTGTAACGGCTCTCTGAAACAACAGTGTAAGTAGATGAAAAAATGGAAAACCAGAGAAAAATGAAGTAATGTTTCTTCGATCCTTAAATCTACACATTGTTAATGTAATAAATGATAATAAAACAGAAGCAAAATAAGTAATATGTACACAAATGTGAAACCTTACCTTGTGTGAAGCGATGTGTCTGAGGAGGCGAAACGCATTTGTTATAGCACATTATTGGTAATCTAATCCAATAGAACCCAGGTTTGAATGGTCTCACAAACCACTACTATTTACAACAGGGGTGCTCATTACGTCGATCGCGATCGACCGGTCAATCGCGGAGGTGCTAGCGGTTGATCGCGGCGTGAAATTGAAACAATATCAGCCGATCATCCATCCCATCACAGTTCAGTAAAGTTAGCTGCAGATTCACGGATTCGGTTTTCTCTGCTCAATAGCTCGAGACCAGAATGTTCTTAGTAAACAAATAATACCTATTTTTAATCTGTGTTATGTAGCAGACAAACTACAAAATGTTTTTTATCAAAACAAGTTTCCCTCGGCATTCGCAGAAACACATTACCGTCTATGAGCAACCCGCTGACGTGGAATCGCTTAGGGACCGTCTGCAAATTACCAGATCCAAAATATGTTTTACCCAGAATATGCTTCATAACTTCATTCTAAATTACTCTATTACAACCAAAATCAAGCAACACGCCACTCCTCACCTGCATATTGTCCTGCACGACTCAGTTTCAATAAATATTGACATATTTATTAGAGCATCATTTTTATTCTTGATTATTTGGATCAAAGCTCAATTGCTCCCATAAAAATCACTATTACCAACAAATTCAGGTCACACACAACTGTTCTAATGATTCAATTCAGTGCAAGTCATCAAATTAAACTAACTACTTAAATGTAAAAAATTAATTATTATGTGTGTTTTGTCAATTCTCAATAAAGTTGAAAATAATTGTTTGTTGATGATGTTTTACATTTTTGTAGCTGGTAAATCACTTTGACTTGGTCATTTTAAAAGTAGCTCGCAAGCTGAAAAAGTGTGAGCACCCCTGGTTTACAAGAACACTTATAATTGTAATGCAATGAAATTCCAGAATGCATGACTGCTGCAGTCAAAATACTCAACACTTTATTGTTCACGTTTTGCAAATTGAAAACATCTTTTAAGAAAACGTTCACTGGACTTTCATTACGGCAACAATAAATAGTATTGACACAGAAAAAACAAACATGAAAACGCTTTGTGAAACATTACTAATAATTAAGCAAATTGGTTGTTTTGCCTACTGGGGCTACAACTTCATCCCTGCGACTCTTAACGGTACAGATGATGGTTGTTTTTTTTTTTTAAAGCTGAAATATTTCCACATGACCAACAATTCTCTGCTATTCGGGCGTTCTGCTGTGTCTGTGACATTTCCTTCGCCCATGTTGTTCTTTTGCACCAGGAGAAAGCATTTGCATGTTTAATTCCTTAAAGTGTTTGAGAAAAGTTCTGAGACCTTAGTTTATTTAAGCAGAACCCCTTCAAGCTAAATTTTTCCTCCCTATTTCACAGGGGTGGACGAGGTGACCGCATGGGCCGTTATGGCAAAGAGTCTGGTGATTACGACTTCAGGGACGTGGACTATCGCAGCTATGCACAGCAAAATGGATTAGGGCTTAGTGGAGGCCTAACAAATTCAAATCAACTTGAACACGACAGTAGCTTCAAAGGCACAGCGGACTTTACCTCAGGGAATGTTTCAGATACTCCACTGGAACACAAACTCAAAGTTGGAACCGTAAGCGACCAACTTGTAAAAACTCTTTCAGGCCAGAACAGAAGGTTCCAACAAGAGGATAAAGATTCTGGGCCTGAACCAGAAATTCATGTGGAAAGGATTAATATGCAGAAATTTGGTTTTTCCCTTGGTGAACAAACACCTGCTCAATTTGAGGAAAACGAGGACCATCTCTCAGGACAAGTGAGAGGATGGCACAATTCACAGAGCAGCAGCAGTGCCGAATGGAGAGCTGAGCAAGAAAAAAGAATCAAGCATTTAGGATTCATACAAGTAAGTTTGTTTCTGTAACTTGGTACAAAAACAAGTTATTGAGTCTTTTTTTCAGGTGTGTACATGGGGATTTTTGGTTATTCAAGAAAGTCAAGTTTTTGGAATAATAACATGTGCTGCTTTTCCACCTGCCTGTTTAGTAATAGCATGGCTCGGTTTGACTTGGCTCTTCTGTTCAATGTCTTCTTGGCAGTAGCATTGAACCCTAAACCTAATGCTAACCACAGCGTCTTTTTTTGAGTCACGTTATCTTCAGTTTGTTTTCAGTTACAGTTCACTTTTTGCGTTATTCTGTGTGATTAAGAGTTTGAAGTTACACAAGGGCAAATCGATCAGGTACGTTAATTAGTTCACCGGAATTGTGAGTTGAATGGGGCGCAGATGGTCTGGTCGTGCACGACTCGATCCTCACCTGCCCTTTTTACTGCATAACAATCAGATACACTTGAAATTTTGGGAATTTTGTAAACTGGAAACTTTACATGAGAATTAATTGAACGTATAGGAATTAAGGCGAGTACTTACTTTGAGTTTGCCAAATGGTAGGTTTGTCTATAACAGCGTACCCAACTGTAATTGAAAAAATAACAATACTTACGTTTTGGTTAAGATTATGGATGCAGCGGGTGCTCAGCTCTAATTCAGAAAAAATTATTTTTTTTGGAAGCATGTCTACAATCACAGGCCACATGAAATCTTTCCTTCATGTCATTTGTGTGGAAACAGAAACTGGAGCAGTCGATATGCGCAGTCATGTTGTCTTGCTTTTGGAGGCAGGAGACTACTCTGGTCAAGACAATTCTGGGAGGTGATGATCCTGAACCATTTTGCTGAAATACTTTGACTAAGGAGTTTTAAAATGACCAGAATATCATCTCAGATGTTGTGCAATTAAATGGCTTGGTTGGTTAGTTCATTAATGCCCCCCCATCGCATGCTGGGATTTATTTAGTAAATGTGTTTCCATCATAGTTTATGCACATTTTTTGTCTTATCTGAGGTTTGTCCTATTCGGTTTTGCGCATAATTTCTAAATTTATGCGCATCTTGATGTTGCTTGTTTTTTTCTAAGCGATACTTTAAAATGCACATAAAAATAGGTGGATGGAAACGCAGCTATTGTAAGTGTGAGCTATGTTGTCTGGGTTTATAAGGAGCCTATGTACGGTAAGAACCATATTTTCCCTCCCTCACCAAACACTGTTCGAAATAACCACAGTAAATTAAACAGCTCTTCACAAGTTACACCACCACCTAGTGGCTCAGCTTACATTTGGCTCCTACACTCTTTTTTTGGAAATAAATTATGATGCAATATCCTGTTTATCACTGACTGGTCAGTTGTTAATAGGCCAAAAGAAATCATTACAGTGTGCGACACAAAAAGCAAACCTCTGATCTGAAGAGTGTGTTCAGCGAATGCATTTTATGATGTCATCAAACGGAACTAGACTGACGAGGGATCGGTCTGCAACAAGCTCACTCAGAGCTGATCTTGGAAGGGGGTGCAGAAAGTTGAACTAAGTGATAAAAAAAATTGGTGCATTAGATTTATATCGTAGTCCATTTGAGGTAATCGATCAACTTACCCATACCTCTAATTTATTTCTACCTTTCCTATAAAATAATTTGTATTATATCTTCCTACCACTTAAAAATTAATTTTTTTATTATCATCAAAGGCTCTTTGCATCCAAATTTGCCTCCCTGTTAGATCTGAAAGTTTGCACATCCATAGAAACTAATGGGGGCAGGGTTTTGTGATAAGAGATCTTTAAATAGTGTTGACCTCCGTTTTGGCGCAGGCGTTTCCTGATCACCTTCGTTCTCCTGAAGACAACCCGAGGGAAAGTTGTTTACAGCTTTCTTCGGAAATGAACCAGGAGGAGTCAGAAGGACATGATCAGGACTACAGGGCTGATTCAGAGGCTGGCCAGAAGCCCAGCAATGTTGTCATGCTGAGAATGCTTCCATTCAATGCAACCTACAATGAGGTTTGCTTTGGTTTTATATGTATATGTATTTTTTTATGTACATGATTTCCATGATTGTTTTGAGTTAAAAGTTCATGTGATGCATGCTCTTTAGATTCGGGCTCTGCTGAATGAGCAGGGGGTTCAGCCAAAGGAAGTTCGGCTCATGAGGAACAAGTCTTCGGGTAAGCAAGATCAACCGAGAGGCGTCTTTACGTCTCAAGCTACCTTATCTTTCAAAATAAGGTCAGACTCACTGTTGTCCGCCTTCTTCATTTCTCTTTATTCTTTCACGATTTTCTCCTGAAGCAAGTACTCAAGCCGTTTAGTACTGGGATTTGTACCTCCCTCCCCAATATTTTTTTAAAACCATACTTTTATTCATTTTCTTGCATTTTGCTTATTTTCTAGGCGTATACTATATTTTATACTCAACCTAAACAAGCAACGGATGTGTCTAGTCTGGCGTGATCCATTCACTATCATAGATGTAAACAATGACAGTGCAAACTCGTCAATGGACGAGACTAATTTTTCATTCAAACACTTCGATGTGCACCACAGAGTCGAGTTAATCAAATAAAATTGGTCTATCGGCCAGCCCATGTATAAACTTACATGTAGAAAATACAGCATGTCTTATACCTGGAGATTTTTACCACTGTGTGACAATGCAAATAAGTATTTGATGCCATTCTGATGGTTTCCAAAGGTAAACGGTCAGTCCACAAACAAAATGTTGGGTCTGAGAGACAGCCTCTTTGCAGGTCCTGTGCATGTCATTAATGTTTCATTTCTGTAGCAACTCAAACCTGCAGCTCCCTCTAGAGATTTTCTATTGTGTTAAGGTCTGGAGACACTAGGTCTCCTAAGGTTTTTCTTAATGAGCCACTCTTAATCCTTTAATAATAATAATTTAATAACCCCTTTTATGTGGTGCAGTTTTCCTGTTTACATAGTGGAAAAAACACCCCAAAGCACATTAGTTCCACCACCATGTTTGACACTGGAGATGCTGTTATTGGGTTCATAGGCAGCATTCCTCCTTCACAATTGAGTTGAGCTGCCGAACAATCGTAATTTGGTCTGTCTTCTCTTACTCTCGCTCAGATGGCCACTGGCCATCTTAAGAGCGGACTGTTAATGTTATTTCTTTTTGCAAGTGTCAGACTTTCAGCTCTTCTTGAAGAGGAGTGATACCAGTTGTTTTCTTAGTGACTGGTCCCAGCTAACTTGTAGTTGTTGACTAGATCTTACATTGTCATTCTGGAATTTTCATCATTGGAACTTCTTTAGGAACTCATTTAAGGCAGAATAACGGTGTTTGTTTAGTGTTTGTTGTAACCTTCCCACAAAACTGCTCAAGACCAGCGGTGTGGAGAGCATTTAATTCTTGTGCATCTCTACAGTAAGGTCATGGACATTCTTTTGCAAGTTTTGTAAATGGTGGAGATCTTCGAATCGGATTGATTGATATGATGGAGAGTATTCATTGACGTCACTTTCCCACCAGGCCAATTGGGATTCCTGATATTTATTTGTTCCTTATTTGAACACTGGTAACCATAGAGATTGCAACTTTAGTCAATTTGATTATAATAGTTAGATACCAAACATTTAATTTGCAATTAGACAATATGTTGATTTGGACAAAAGACTGACCTACCAGACACGAAATAGTGACAACAAATCCAGGTTTTAGCTTTTAGCTCCTTTTTTGGATTTCTGAATTCTGTAAAATGCTGTTCAGGTTCAAGCAGTCAATATTACAACAGCATTTTCTCAGTTGATGCAGGCCAAACTCACATTCTCCCATTGCACGTGATAAAGTCTTTTGCCACTCACTTTGTGACGTACGAGTACTGTGACGTCATGTAGACAGATGTTGTAATCTAATCTTAGCTGATTAATGGTATAAATCCTGGAGATTAATACATTGGTGAAATACTTTTTTTCTTCATTTTATTTCAATGTAATTATTTTTTTGTGTTGTTTTCTATCATAAAGAAGCACTTGCTAGTGTTGTGTTTTCAAGAACAAAGGAATTGTCTGATTTCTTAAAATTCCACAACTTCAACAATAGGCATCTAAATATTTTTTTCGGATTAATTAATTTGACCACCACACCACAGTCTTGACCGTTGTTCTCTGAATAACGGTGGTACAATTTGAACGCATCGTTCCATTTGCCGACTTTTAAAGGGGACTTCAGAAGCCCATTCCCCATGAATTGAAATGATTCTTCAAGATATTTAAAGACCGCAGAGTTGAATGGTCATTGATATTGTAAAACATGACTGGTCCTTAAACTTGATCCTGCC
>SRMA01024722.1:0-12150 GCA_007224835.1 Danionella cerebrum | reverse complement strand
AATGACTTGTAGTACCACAGGGAGCATTATATAATGTCACTGACCCCTCCATAGCAACCATACTGGTTACCATAGCAACCAAATTGACACATCTCTATCTCAGCTTAGGAAAACGAGGGAGACACGGGAGTTGGTCTAAATGACTTGTAGTCACATAGGGAACATTATATGTCACTGACCCCTCCATAGCAACCGTACTGGTTACCATAGCAACTAAATTGACACATCTCTATCTCAGCTTAGGAAAATGAGAGAGACACAGGAGTTGGTCTGAATGACTTGAAGTCACACAGGGAACATTATATGATGTCACTGACCCCTCCATAGCAACCATTCTGATTACCATAGCAACCAAATTGACATATCCCTATATCAGCTTTGGAAAATGCTAGAGACATGGGGGTTGTTTTGTTTCACTCATAGTGACACTGGGAACAATCTATTATGTAAATGACCTGTCCAGAGCGACCAGACTTTTTACCACAGCAACGCAATTGGCATATCTTTCTCTTAGGTTAGGAAAATGCTAGACAGAATTTCAACTTACTTATATTATACCTTTCAGCTTCCCCTTTCATCTTTTGACACTTTCAACTTTCAAAAATTTCACCTTCAGCTTCCACTTTCTATTTTTGACAATTTCAACTTTACAATGCTTCACCTTTCAACTTTATAAGTTTTCAACTTTAGAATGTTTCACCTTTCAGCCTCCACTTTCAACTTTTGATATTTTCAACTTTCTAATATTTTAACATTCAGCTTCCACTTTCAACTTTACAATGTATCAGCTTTTAGCTTGAACTTTCAGCTTTTGACACTTTAACTTTCTAATGTTTTACCTTTCAGCTCCCACTTTTAATTTTTAACACTTTCTACATTCTAATTTTTTCACCCTTCAGCAACCACTTTCAACTTTACATATTTCAAATTTACAATGTTTCAGCTTCAGCTTTCAGCTTTTGAAACTTTCTAATGTTTCACTCTTCAGCCAAGAAAGTCAGCAATTTGAGCATTCCCTTTTCAGCTCTCTGCATTCACACGCATTTTCCGCTAGGAAATGCACTTTCTAGTTATTATTATTCTCCCAAATTTCTGTCGCTAACTCCTCCCGCATACTTTTAGCTAGATACACCATTCAAACGTCAAAATGTTCAGCTTCTTTTGGACTATGTTGCTATTACGTGTCACTTTTCAAACTTTTATACTTTTTAATAAATTTAACTTTATTTAAAAATTATTTTCCCATTGAAATGAATGGGAAACACTTCAAATCTCTTTCAATCTTCAGCTTTTTTTCAACCTTCATAACTTCAGTATACTTTCAGCTAGAGCAGTCATTCAAATTTTAAACAATTCAACACATTTTCAGCTTTTAAAATATGTTTTCAGCTTTTACATATCTTTTACAGATTTTTATAAATCACAGTTTAAGTTTAATGAAGAATTTGGATTTTGACCTAATTCTGCTCCACTCTAGCTTCCACTCTAATTTTTCACATCTCAAACTTCTTCATCAATTCCTCTCTCCTAAACTAAACTTTAACCTTTATGCATAAAATTTATATTAAAGTAGTAGAGAAATTTGTCCTCTTTCCAAAGATGCAGTTGTTTCTTTCATATGACCTACGGTTTTTAAACTAGGAGGGCTAAACCTTTACGAGGGAAGCAAATTGCTCCATTAAGATCAATGCATTTCACCCAGAAAATAATGCTTGAAGGTTTTAAATTAAGGCTTTTTCTAACTCGCCATAACTAATAGAATTTTCCACACATCTTAAAAATGTTTACACCGTAATCTTCATTGAGGCCTTCTGCTTCTCACAAAGAAAGAATCATCTCGATATGTCTTACAGTTCTTCTGTAATCTTTATTTGTTTGAGGCATGGTCAACATCTGAGAAATGTCTCCTCGATTCAAAAAGTGGCAGTTGGAGGCAGCTGTTAATCAACTAATTTGAATAACGAAATTTGATTGGCTTAGCCTTCCCATAGACTCACAATGGGCCATAGAGATGCATTGCTGCCATTCATTTCAATGGGGCAATTGATTCCCATATGATCCAATTGTAAAAGAGCTTTTGTAATTGGTTCACAATGGAGATTCAAAGCAACATTAAGTATACATATAACTAATCCAGCCAATCATTGCTTATGATTTAACATAAATTCATCAAGCCACGCCCAGTTTTAACAACCATAGAGATGCATTGCTGCTATTCATTTCAATGGGGCAAATGATTCCCATATGATCCAATTGTAAAAGAGCTTTTGTAATTGGTTCACAATGGAGATTCATAGCAACATTAAGGATACATATAACTAATCCAGCCAATCATTGCTTATGATTTAACATAAATTCATCAAGCCACGCCCACTTTTCAACAATTTTTGAATGTCAAATATCTTCTAAGTGGAACATCGTAGAAACATGGGAGTTGTTTTATATTGATCTAAGCTGAATGTAGCTTACAACATGATGTCACCAACTCATCCATAGCAACCAGATTATTTACCATAGCAACCAAACCGGATAATCTTTATCTCAGCCCAGGAAAATGCTAGAGACACAGGAGTTGGTCTAATTGACTTATAGTCACACAGGGAACATTATATAATGTCACTTACCCCTCCATAGCAACTATACTGGTTACCATAGCAACCAAATCGACACATCTCTATCTCAGCTTAGGAAAATGAGAGAGACACGGGAGTTGGTCTAAATGACTTGTGGTAACACAGGGAACATTATATAATGTCACTGACCCCTCCATAGCAACCATGCTGGTTACCATAGCAACCAAATTGACACATCTCTATCTCAGTTTAGGAAAATGAGAGAGACACAGGAGTTGGTCTAAATGACTTGTAGTCACACAGGGAACATTATATAATGTCACTTACCCCTCCATAGCAACCATACTGGTTACCATAGCAACCCAATTGACACATCTTTATCTCTGCTTAGGAAAATGCTAGAGACATGGGGGTGAGTTTGTTTCACTAATAGCGACCCCAGAAACATTCATTGAGGTAGCAGACCCCTCCATAGCAGCCATACTGGTTGCCATAGCAACCCAATTGACACATTTCTATCTCAGCTTAGGAAAATGCTAGAGACACAGGAGTTGGTTTAATTGACTTTTAATCACACAGGGAACATTATATTATGTCACTGACCCCTTCATAGCAACCATACTGGTTACCATAGCAACCAAATTGACACATTTCTCTCTCAGCTTAGGAAAATGCTAGAGACACAGGAGTTGGTTTAATTGACTTTTAATCACACAGGGAACATTATATTATGTCGCTGACCCCTTCATAGCAACCATACTGGTTACCATAGCAACCAAATTGACACATCTCTATCTTAGTTTTGGAAAATGCTAGAGACATGGGGGTTGGTGTAATTTACTTGTAGTCACAGAGGGATCAATATATTATGCCAATGACCCCTCCATAGCAACCATACTGGTTAGCATAGCAACCCAATTGACACATCTCTCCCTCAGCTTAGGAAAGTGCTAGAGACATGGGGTGAGTTTGTTTCAATAATTGTGACCCCGGTAACAATCACTGAGGTAACTAAACCCTCCATAGCAACCAAATGGTTACCATAGCAACCAAATTGACATATCTCTATCTAAGCTTAGAAAAATGCTAGGGACACAGGGTTTCGTTTGTTTCACTCATAGTGACACATGAAACATTATATGATGTCAATGACCCCTCCATAGCAACAATACTGGTTACCATAGCAACCCAGTTGGCACATCTTTTTCTCAGCTTAGGAAAATGCTAGAGACACAGGGGTTGTTGTAATTTACCTGTAGTCACTCAAGGAACATTATATGATGTTACTGACCCCTCCATAGCAACCAGACGTGTTACCATAGCAACCCAATTGACATATCTCTAACTCAGCTTAGTGAAGTGCAAGAGACATGAGGGTAGGTTTAATATTTCGTAGTCATAAAGATAACAATATATTATGTCTGTGACCCCTCCATAGCAACCCTACTTATTACCATAGCAACCGAATTGATTGACATTTTCAACTTTACAATGTGTCACATTTGTTTTTAACCTCTTAAGCCCTGAGGCCTATTTTCCGAAAATCCTATACTTTTACTTTTTAAGGCATTTCTCAGCTTTTACAAGGCCTAAACTGCAAATCTTGGTATCAAAATGAAGATAGGTTCTTGGGGAGTGGTGTGGATGAGTTAATTGGACAGTCAAGAACACAGGGTAAGAGTAATTGATGTTGGAATGGCAAAAAAATGAACTCCGCCTAAAAAAAAAACACATGTTTCCTCCAATATCTCCTTCTTTTACTTATAACGAAGCAAATAAACACAATCAATTGTAACCACTACATGTCAAGAACATCTGTAGCAAGTTTGGTGTTCATACTACAAGAACCAAATATTCTGTAAAGGTTTTGATTGAACAAAGTTCAGGCGTAATCCATGTTGGCACAGTTTGGCACAATTTGGCACAATAATTGAAATATGGAAAAATCTTGTCCAAAGCTTCAGCTACGTTAATAGTCTTCTTTTGTTGCTTATGGGACATGATTTCAGCAAAAAAAACTCCTAAAGAAACGCTGTAAAAGGGGGGTAGAAGCTCATTTACGCCATCTTGCTGCGCTTTTGGGAACGTTTCACTCACAAACGCTTTGACATCAAGCTTCTGCTTGTCCCTACCCCCCCGACCATCTGTCCAATCCAGAAGACCTATATATCGACGGAAAGCTCTGATTCTATGGAAACCAATCAGCTCAACCATTTTGAGACTGATGGGATCGCCGACGAATCACACGACGCGCAGCGTGGAGAGATGTGCTCTTACGCACGGGGAGTCAATCCATATTTGGTGACGTAATGACGCCACAAAGCTAAAGAAACAATCCAAAATGGTGTTTGCACGAAGTTATCGACCGGACATAACAACAAACGGACTTTTATCGCTATGGAAATAACTTTTTGTTGAAAAAACGGCAAAGGTAAGACAAGATTTACATGCTTGCTTGGTTTTGCTGGCGTTTTTTCGGGGAACTTTCGCTCCCTGCTCTGAAATACTTCATGCAATGTTAATGAGTTGCATATCACTGGATTCAGCTGGTTGTTAGCTTTCATTTAATGTAATGGTTCGGGTGTTTCCGCTTATATTGTGGATACATATCGCACATAAACAAAAACGTGGTCATGAATTATACTCCGGACATGTTGTTGTTTATTTGCATGGCGTTCGAGCTGTGGTTAACGGATATGAAATTGAATTAGATACGTTTTTAGAGGAGTTTCCGCTAAACACAACAGTATTTAATATGTGTGGGTTATTCTCAGGTTCGTGAGCTATGAGTGAAAATGTAACGCACAAGGGGGCAAGTCCCCGGTACCGGGGACTCTCGGGCTTAAGAGGTTAAGTTTCACGTTTCAGCTTCTACTTTCAAATTTGACAATTTTAACTTTCTAATGTTTTACCTTTCAGCTTCCACTATTAATTTGACACTTTTTACTTTCTAATGTTTCACATTTCAGCTTCCACTTTCAAATTATGACACTTTCAACTTTTGACACTTTTCAGCTGTCTAATATTTTACCCTTCAGCTTCCACTTTCAACTTTACATATTTCAACTTTACAATGTTTCAGCTTCAGCTTTCAACTTTTGACATTTTCAACTTTATAATGTTTCACCTTTTAGCTTCAACTTTTGACACTTTAACTTTATAATGTTTTACCTTTCAGCTCACACTTTTTATTTTCAACACTTTCAACTTTCTAATGTTTCAACCTTCAGCTTCCACTTTCAACTTTTTATATTTCAACTTTACAACGTTTCAGCTTCAGCTTTCAACTTTTGACACTTTTAACTTTCTAATGTTTCACGGTTTAGCCAAGGAATTCAGCAATTTTAGGCATTCTCTTTCAGCTCTCTGCATTCACACGCATTTTCCGCTAGGAAATGCACTTTCTAGTTATTATTCTTATTCCCCCCCCTTTTTCCGGAGCCTACTACTTCAGCATACTTTGCACTAGAAACACCATTCAAACTTTAAAATGTTCAGCTTTTTTCAGACTAGGTTGCTATTACATTTCACTTTTCAAACTTTTATACTTTTTATAAAATTTAACTTTATTTAAAATTATTTTCCCATTGAAATGAATGGGAAAAACTTCAAATCTCTTTCAATCTTCAGCTTTTTTTCAACCTTCATAACTTCAGCATACTTTCAGCTAGAGCAGTCATTCAAATTTTAAACAATTCAACACATTTTCAGCTTTTAAAAGATGTTTTCAGCTTTTTCATATCTTTTACAGATTTTTATAAATCACAGTTTAAGTTTAATGAAGAATTTGGATTTTGACCTAATTCTGCTCCACTCTAGCTTCCACTCTAATTTTTCATTTTTTAAACTTCTTCATCAATTCCTCTCTCCTAAACTAAACTTTACCCTTTATGCACAAAATTTATATTAAAGTAGTAGAAAAATTTGTCCTCTTTCCAAAGATGCAGTTGGTTCTTTCATATGACCTACGGTTTTTAAACTAGGAGGGCTAAACCTTAACGAAGGAAGCAAATTGCTCCATTAAGATCAATGCATTTCACCCAGAAAATAATTCTTGAAGGTTTTAAATTAAGGCTTTTTCTAACTCGCCATAACTAATAGAATTTTCCACATATCTTAAAAAAAATTTATACCATAATCTTCATTGAGGCCTTCTGCTTCTCACAAAGAAAGAATCATCTCGATATGTCTTACAGTTCTTCTGTAATCTTTATTTGTTTTAGGCATGGTCAACATCTGAGAAATGTCTCCTCGATTCAAAAAGTGGCAGTTGGAGGCAGCTGTTAATCAACTAATTTGAATAACGAAATTTGATTGGCTTAGCCTTCTCATAGACTTAGAATGGGCCATAGAGATGCATTGCTGCCATTCATTTCAATGGGGCAATTGACTCCCATATGATCCAATTGTAAAAGAGCTTTTGTAATTGGTTCACAATGGAGATTCAAAGCAACATTAAGGATACATATAACCAATCCAGCCAATCATTGCTTATGATTTAACATAAATTCATCAAGCCACGCCCAGTTTTAACAACCATAGAGATGCATTGCTGCCATTCATTTCAATGGGGCAAATGATTCCCATATGATCCAATTGTAAAAGAGCTTTTGTAATTGGTTCACAATGGAGAGTCATAGCAACATTGAGGATGCATATAACTAATCCAGCCAATCATTGTTTATGATTTAACATAAATTCATCAAGCCACGCCCACTTTTCAACATCATTTTTGAATGTCAAATATCTTCTAAGAGGAACATCGTAGAAACATGGGAGTTGTTTTATATTGATCTAAGCTGAATGTAGATTACAACATGATGTCACCAACTCATCCATAGCAACCAGATTATTTACCATAGCAACCAAACCGGATAATCTTTATCTCAGCCTAGGAAAATGCTAGAGACACAGGAGTTGGTCTAATTGACTTGTAGTCAAACAGGGAACCTTATATAATGTCACTGACCCCTCCATAGCAACCATACTGGTTAACATAGCAACCAAATTTACACATCTCTATCTCAGCTTAGAAAATGAGAGAGACACTGGAGTTGGTCTAAATGACTTGTAGTCACACAGGGAACATTATATAATGTCACTGACCCCTCCATAGCAACCATACTGGTTACCATAGCAACCAAATTGACACATCTCTATCTCAGCTTAGGAAAATGAGAGAGACACGGGAGTTGGTCTAAATGACTTGTAGTCACACAGGGAACATTATATAATGTCACTGACCCCTCCATAGCAACCATACTGGTTACCATAGCAACCCAATTGACACATCTTTATCTCTGCTTAGGAAAATGCTAGAGACATGGGGTGAGTTTGTTTTACTAATAGCGACCCCGGAAACATTCATTGAGGTAGCAGACCCCTCCATAGCAGCCATACTGGTTGCCATAGCAACCCAATTGACACATTTCTATCTCAGCTTAGGAAAATGCTAGAGACACAGGAGTTGGTTTAATTGACTTTTAATCACACAGGGAACATTATATTATGTCACTGACCCCTTCATAGCAACCATACTGGTTACCATAGCAACCAAATTGACACATCTCTATCTCAGCTTAGGAAAATGCTAGAGACACGGGAGTGGGTCTAAATGACTTGTAGTCACACAGGGAACATTATATAATGTCACTGACCCCTCCATAGCAACCATACTGGTTACTATAGCAACCAAATTGACACATCTCTATCTCAGCTTTGGAAAATGCTAGAGATATGGGGGTTGGTGTAATTTACTTGTAGTCACACAGGGATCAATATATTATGCCAATGACCCCTCCATAGCAACCATCCTGGTTAGCATAGCAACCCAATTGACACATCTCTCCCTCAGCTTAGGAAAGTGCTAGAGACATGGGGGTGAGTTTGTTTCAAAAATTGTGACCCCGGCAACAATCACTGAGGTAACTAAACCCTCCATAGCAACCAAATGGTTACCATAGCAACCAAATTGACATAGCTCTATCTCAGCTTAGAAAAATGCTAGGGACACAGGGTTTGGTTTGTTTCACTCATAGTGACACATGAAACATTATATGATGTCAATGACCTCTCCATAGCAACATTACTGGTTACCATAGCAACCCAGTTGGCACATCTTTTTCTCAGCTTAGGAAAATGCTAGAGACACAGGGGTTGTTGTAATTTACCTGTAGTCACTCAAGGAACATTATATAATGTCACTGACCCCTCCATAGCAACCATACTGGTTACCATAGCAACGAGATTGACACATCTCTATCTCAGCTTAGGAAAATAAGAGAGACATGGGAGTTTATCTGAATGACTTGTAGTCACACAGGGAACATTATATAATGCCACTGACCCCTCCATAGCAACCATACTGGTTACCATAGCAACCGAATTGAGACATCTCTATTTCTGATTTGGAAAATGAAAGAGACATGGGAGTTGGTCTAAATGACTTGTAGTAACACAGGGAACATTATATAATGTCACTGACCCCTCCATAGCAACCATACTGGTTACCATAGCAACCAAATTGACACATCTCTATCTCAGCTTAGAAAAATGAGGGAGACACGGGAGTTGGTCTAAATGACTTGTAGTCACACAGGGAACATTATATAAGGTCACTGACCCCTCCATAGCAACCATACTGGTTACCATAGCAACCAAATTGACACATGGCTATCTCAGCTTAGGAAAATGAGAGAGACATGGGAGTTGGTTTAAATGACTTGTAGTCAGAAAGGGAACATTATATAATGTCACTTACCCCTCCATAGCAACCATACTGATTACCATAGCAACCAAATTGGCATATCCCTATATCAGCTTTGGAAATGCTAGAGACATGGGGGTTGTTTTGTTTCACTCATAGTGACACTGGGAACAATCTATTATTTAAATGACCTGTCCTGAGCGACCAGACTTTTTACCACAGCGACGCAATTGCCATATCTTTATCTTAGGTTAGGAAAATGCTAGACAGAATTTCAACTTACTTATATTATACCTTTCAGCTTCCACTTTCAACTTTTGACACTTTCAACTTTCAAAAGTTTCACCTTCAGCTTCCACTTTCTATTCTTGACACTTTCAACTTTGCAATGCTTCACATTTCAACTTTATACGTTTTCAACTTTAGAATGTTTCACCTTTCAGCCTCCACTTTTAACTTTTGATATTTTCAACTTTACAATGTTTCACCTTTCAGCTTCAGCTTCCACTTTCAACTTTTGACACTTTCAACTTTCTAATATTTTAACATTCAGCTTCCACTTTCAACTTTACATATTTCAACTTTACAATGTTTCAGCTTCAGCTTTCAAATTTTGACACTTTTCAAATTACAGTGTTTCACATTTTAGCTTCAACTTTCAACTTTTGACACTTAACTTTCTAATGTTTCACCGTTCAGCCAAGGAATTCAGCAATTTTAAGCATTCTCTTTCAGCTCTCTGCATTCACACGCATTTTCCGCTAGGAAATGCACTTTCTAGTTAGTGTGAATGCAGAGGCATTCACACTATTGTTATCCTACGTATTTATTATTATTTTTATTATTATTATTCTCCCACTTTTCGGTCTTCAACTCCTTCTGCATACTTTGCACTAGAAACACCATTCAAACGTCAAAATGTACAGCTTTTTTTGTTCTATGTTGCTTGTATTCAGCTTTTTAATATCTTTTATACTTTTTATAAAATTTAACTTTATTTAAAATATTTTTTCCCATTGAAATGAATGGGGAGACTCTTCAAATCTCTTTAAATCTTCAGCTTTTTTTCAACCTTCATAACTTCAGCATACTTTTAGCTAGAGCAATCATTCAAATTTTAAACAATTCAACACATTTTCAGCTTTTAAAATATGTTTTCAGCTTTTTCATATCTTTTACAGATTTTTATTAATCACAGTTTAAGTTTAATGAAGAATTTGGATTTTGACCTAATTCTGCTCCACTCTAGCTTCCACTCTAACTTTTCACATCTCAAACTTCTTGATCTATTCCTCTCTCCTAAACTAAACTTTAACATTTATGCACAAAATTTATATTAAAGTAGTAGAGAAATTTGTCCTCTTTCCATAGATGCAGTTGTTTCTTTCATATGACCTACAGTTTTTAAACTAGGAGGGCTAAACCTTAACGAGGGAAGAAAATTGCTCCATTAAGATCAATGCATTTCACCCAGAAGATACTGCTTGAAAATTATACATTAAGGCTTTTTTTAACTCGCCATAACTCCTCAAAATTTTCACATATCGTTATCAAATTTACATTATAGTCTTCATTGAAGTCTTCCGCTTCTCACAAAGAAAGAATCATCTCGATATGTCTTACGGTTCTTCTGTAATGTTTATTTGTTTGAGGCATGGTCAAAATCTGAGAAATGTCTCCTCCATTCAAAAAGTGGCAGTTGGAGCCAGCTGGGCCTAATTTGAATACTAAAATTTGATTGGCTAAGGCTGCCCCATAGACTTAGAATGGGCCATATAGATGCATTGCTCCCATTCATTTCAATGGGGCAATTGATTCCCATATGATCTTATTTTAAAAGTGCTTTTGTAATTGGTTCACAATGGAGATTCATAGCAAGATTGAGGATGCATATAACTAATCCAGCCAATAATTGCTTATGATTTAACAAAATTTCATCAAGCCACGCCCATTTTTTTTCAACATCATTTTTGAATGTCAAATATCTTCTAAGTGGAACATCGTAGAGACATGGGAGTTGTTTTATATTGATCTAAGTTGAACGTAGATTAAACATGATGTCACCATCTCATCCATAGCAACCAAATTATTTACCATAGCAACCAAATTGACACATCTCTATCTCAGCTTAGGAAAATGAGAGAGACACGGGAGTTGGTCTAAATGACTTGTAGTCACACAGGGAACATTATATAATGTCACTGACCCCTCCATAGTAACCATACTGGTTACCATAGCAACCAAATTGACACATCTCTATCTCAAATTAGGAAAATGAGAGAGACACGGGAGTTGGTCTAAATGACTTGTAGTCACACAGGCAACAATATATAATGTCACTGACCCCTCCATAGCAACCATACTGGTTACCATAGCAACCAAATTGACACATCTCTATCTCAGCTTAGGAAAATGCTAGAGACACGGGAGTTGGTCTAAATGACTTGTAGTCACACCGGGAACATTATATAATGTCACTGACCCCTCCATAGCAACCATACTGATTACCATAGCAACCAAGTTGACACATTTCTATCTCAGCTTAGGGAAACGAGAGAGACACAGGGGTTGGACTAATTGAATTGTAGTCACACAGGGAACATTATATAATGTCACTTACCCCTCCATAGCAACCATACTGGTTACCATAGCAACCAAATTGACACATCTCTATCTCAGCTTAGGAAAATGCATGAGACACGGAGTTGGTCTAAATGACTTGTAGTCACACAGGGAACATTATATAATGTCACTGACCCCTCCATAGCAACCATACTGGTTACTATAGCAACCAAATTGACACATCTCTATCTCAGCTTAGGAAAATGAGAGAGACACGGGAGTTGGTCTAATGACTTGTAGTCACACAGG